>WJFF01000027.1:154957-169689 GCA_011800825.1 Fonsecaea pugnacius | reverse complement strand
CATTGTGAGAAAAGGGGCCGAAAACACCGAAGGCGGCCCAGAAAGGAAAGGAGTCATGGTTGATATAAAGCACGATCGATCGACGGTGCCCGGGGGAAGGATTGGTTGTCAGTAGTTTCCATTGGAACTGAGAGTCTCAATCGACGAGTGACTTTGTGCGCTTACGTCGGATTTCAACATTCGCAGAGCTGCAAGAGGGGAGCTATATACACAGTCACAAACACACACAGCCCTCCAGACGCCTCCACGCCATCACGAAACCACCACTCACGAGCATTATACCCTACTCGCTCTCTCGAAGTGAAATCCTGCGAGAGGGGGAAAAATGACTTCTCGAATGCGCCTCCAGCCCGTGCCGCCGGAGCAACTGGACCCGGCGCAGCGAGCCCTGTACGACGACGTGGTGGACAACATCGTCAAGACGCTCGACGGGCAACAGTCGTTCATCACGCGGGACAGCTCCGGCGCGCTGCTGGGCCCGTGGAACGCGTGGATCCACGAGCCCGTCGTCGGCGCCGCCATGTGGCACCTCAGCAAGGTCATGTTCCGCGCCGCGACCCTGCCGGAGACGCTGCGCCAGGTCGCCATCCTGACCGTTGGCTCGCACTACCGCGCCGCCTACGAGGTCTACGCCCACTCGGGCCTGTCGCGTCACTACTTCCCCCCGGACCAGGTCGCCGCCCTCGCGAGGGGGGAGGTCCCCGAGGGGGGTCTCTCGCCGGACGAAACGCTGGTGCACGACATCTCAAAGGCGCTGGTGTCTGGGGGCCCGTTGTCCGACGATCTCTACGCCCAGGGCGTCCGTGTCCTGGGCCAGAAAATGCTGTCCGAGCTGATCTTCCTCGTGTCGCTGTATGCCTTGGTGTCGGTCAACCTCAACGGATTCAACGTCCCTGTACCTACCGAGGGGTCATAGAGGGGTCGAGTACCACTCAATCTGTCATAGATTTTTCAGTGACCTTACTATTAAAGTTGGCGGCATGGCGGTTCATTCTCGATGTGTGTAATCTACCTGTGGTTGACCTTCTCGGTATAAAGATCGGGTAGACCAGTATGGGCAAGTCAAGGGGAGACCCTCTGCGACGACTGCCATCAGCATTGCCAGCCAGTCGGTCATGACTATGTCATTTTAATATCCCGAGGCCTTTGAATTCACTCCGCCCAAACCCCAAGTATTCAAGAACCACATCTTCCGATCCTCCTATAGCAAGTCCTCGATGAAAACATTGGTCAGTACTCGCTTCCCCTTCATGATCCCACATTTCACAAGACTACATCTTCGTCTACGGCGTAAGAGTCAAAGTCGCGGATCGAGATATCGGAAGGAATGCTCGCCATATGAATCGAAGGTAAACCTGTCCCAGCATGGAACTTCAAGCTCATAAGCTCCGACCAATTCACCGTTGGGACTGGTGGAATCATTGGGGGGTGCCTAGATCCAACCATTCCATACGCAACAGCTGTTGCCTTGAAAGACTTGTAACCGGAACTCATCGACGACGTACAAGATCTGGCGAGAGGTGGGCCGGCCCAAGCCTCTGCGCTGTAGGCCCTTATAGCCTCAACATGGAGGCGATTTGAGAGAGTTGCGGGACGGATCGATTGTGGGAAGTGTCGCCTGTCCTGCCGAGTCAAGACCGTCGAGAACACGAATGATTTGCCTAATGATTCAAGGTCTGAGTGATTCGACACTTTAGCCAGAAGAGCAGTCATGCCAATCAGGTCTTTGTCGTTCATTGTCTCTGACGGAAACTTCCTCATCTTCCTGGCATCCAATTCGCCAAGGTACGCGTCGATGAAGCCTTCATAGCTGTCGGTCATTATCAGACGATCAAGGACATCATCACCTTCAACGTTCCGGCCACGGCGTACTGCTCGTTCGATTGACAGAGCCGCATCTATGAGCATACCTGAGAGTTTGAAGTTGCTGGTTGAGGCGCTCCGACTTCCGCGACTGGTCCATTCTCTCCTACCCTGCTTACCGATCATAACACACATCACCGACAAGACTGGTTCCAGGAGTTGGGAGACAAGTTTTGAGTTTCCAAAATCTTCTGCGCTCTCCGGAGAGACCAAATCATCAAGATGTCCGGCATCTTGTAAAACAAGAGGCTTCAAAACCAAGCATGCTAATTTTCGACCTATGAAGAGATCGTCTTCTGAGGCTCGTAGGTAGAGACACCATACCCCATCGATTTCTTTCCTATAGGCACGCAGGCTCTTCTTTATCTTGGCAATTGCGTTGTTCATTAAATTCAAGACATCCCTGTCCTCGTGGAGAAGATGAAAGGCGCTGTCAAGGCTGTGGCACGACAACATGTCTGACCAAATAAAGTGCTCGTCGTCTTCCTGGAAATCGGAGAGTGCAGTATTCAAGAACCAGTAGGCGGTTACCTTATCTCGCTGCACTGAGTCATCTTCCTCCACTTGTCGGAGGACCTCCAGACATGAAATAGTCTGGAGGTCTGTCTCCTGTCCAGATCGATGGTACCTTGACAGCCAATTATAAGTCTGTCGAACAAGCGACACTGCTTCCCATCTTTCGCCCACTGAGCCAGCAAATTGAGCACACGATATGACATATAATGGCAGAAACTGACGCGAAAGTCCATGAACCGACGCTTGACGATTGATCTGATCGACAATACGAAGTGACATCTGAAACGCCTCGCTTTGGAAGTTCAATGTGAAAAGCAGCGTTGCCATGTATCCGAGGCGTTTGAGAACATTGACAGAAGCGCCATATTTGGTAACAAATGAGCAGAACATCCGGGGGATTATGCCCTCATCATCGAAACATAATGCATTAATTTCGAGTCTCGGATGATGTTCGTCCAATATCACTTGAGGTAGACGGTGCGAGTTCTGACCTAGGCTGTGCCTGGGAGAATCTTGTTTGCGAGTGAAACTCTGCATAATTTTATTGTCTTCCATTTCCATCTTCTCGCTAGCTTGAGGTTGGAGGTCAGATGCAGCATCACCAGACGAGCTTTCTGACGGCGCCGTGGGAGGTGGAATGACGGAATATTCGGTCATAATGATATCGGTGTCGGATGCGTCTGCTACGTATTGCGACTTCGATATTCGGGTCTGTCCGGTGGATTCGAATGGGGAGGCTTCCTCGAGTCGACGCCGTTTGAATCCGAGAGTCGAGCTGTAACTTGAACCGGCGGAATTCATAGTCGACAATGTAGAGTTAGCACTCTGCGAGAGTAGCTCTGCTGGATTTCTCGCATTTTCTCCCGAAATGGCTGCTTGCTCTGACATGTCGACATATGGAAAAGGAAGCATGGCCTGCGTCGAAGGCCCTTGAGTGCTCCTCTTAAGCCCCCACTTCTTCATTTGCCCGTCAAGTTGGTTTCGGGTCACAGAGATATTCTTGGACTGCAATTCTCGTAGGATGCCAGAAGTACTGACACCTTGACTGCAGAGTGCCACCACTCTGGGCTTGAGGTCTTCCCATTGCTCCCTCGAGAGCCGTTGACTGTAACGGGAAGCATTTGGATCTTGTTGGATGAAAGGATCGGATCGAGTATTGCGGCGAGCATTTGCCATGACCATCTGTTGAGTATGTATGTGAACACCCCAGGGACATGGTTCAGGAGGAAAAGGCTCCTAAACAGCAGTGGAAAAGAAGATTAAAATAAAATGGACGATGTCCTGAAGTAAGACCTTGGGAGATCCAGCCTTCTTGTCGACTATTGGGCGAAACCCGAGCAGGGGTTGCGGTGTGGCGTTTTGCAGCATTTCCTGAATCGGTTTAATGACCTTGGACTCGGAGCGACAGCCTCATCTCTGGCTGTAAGATCGCCAATCTCGTCCATACCTGTCGGCACATGTGCTGTGACTCCGGGATGGGGATCTGCGTGCCATCGTTTACCGTTTTGCCTCTGCTGAGCCATGGGGGATGGGGGAAAGGAAGAGGAAGGCAACACAGACCACGAAGATGAAGTCTGGCGCGGCTGATTTTCGGCAGCATTCACTCAGAACCTCGTCCCAGCCCTCACCAACGCATCTATCGAGGCGTATTAGCTGCTCAAGATCGGTGAGTTAACAGAGGAAGGTATAATTCCTCCGACGCCACAACAGCTAACAGCATCTCAGAGTGATCGAAATACTTCCTGAAGCCAGTCGCATACACCGGCCACTAACCAACACGCTCCTCGAGAGCATGACCTCATTGAACCCTCACTATGATATCAAGCGAGCAGAACCCCGTTTCAGCCTTGAAATGTACGCTCGAGTTATCACAGGAAGAAAGTTCCGAAGCGTCGCAGACAAAGCGTTTCTAAGAGTTGCTGGCTGAAGTATACGGATCGCAATCACGTCTTCAAAGGACAAATATCCTCCGGTGCTCATGACCACAGATCGAACACCAGAGGAAGAGGTGAGAATATCCTGTCTTTCTTGTTCAAGAACACACTGTTAGGTTTCGGATCCTAAGACTAACTGAATGCTCTGTCTGCAAAATCAGTGCAACGTCGACATATGTAAGCAATACATGGCATCACCTACTCCCCGACCCAGAACAAAGGCGGTCAATCTGTGTCACACCTCTGTTACAGTGACAGCTGTTTTTGGGCACCAGCAACCTTCCCGGGCTGCGAAACACCGATGGATTACGTGGATTCTCACGCCGTTGTGATGGCAGCGTTTCAGACCTGCATATCATGCGCCTCGACCTAGTATTTGCCAAAAACGGCCATGTTTTGCTGAGATATACGGCAGAAGGGAGCCAGGTGGGACAGCCATACAAAGGGATCGAAGCAACGAATAGACACGCCATGTGGAGTGCAGCAGCGATATTTGAGGTGGAGAATGGGAAGATTAGAAGTTTCACCAAGGACTGGGACCAGAAAACCATGCAGGTGAGTAGCTTGACAACTGTTTGAAGTCTACAGTGTTTATTCTGACCGAAACAAACAGATCCAACTGGGTTGGGCGCCGGTCACCGAGAGCAGTGACCCAAGATGGAATGCAAAGGCTCTTGCGGATCCAGAAACATCTCGGCCGAAGAAGATTAAAGTGAGTATAAGGGAAGGTTGTTGTAAAGCGTCGACTTTCACGAGAAGGCCCGACAGACGGCGATGTAAGATAGACGGCTAGGGAAGGGCGACTCTTTGGGACAGAGCACTGGCAATAGCACTGAAGAGGAGGAAGAAACAACATACTTATCAAGATCCTCCGCTGTGATACACTACTTCTCTTCCTGTCCTTTCTCCCTCTCAACTTCGTCTGCCAACTCCCCCAATGTCCCAAACCTCCATCCGTACCCGACCTCTCCTCGTTCATGGATACCTCTGATGGCCTCATTGCCACCCATGCCCGCCCCCTTTCGGTTGATCCACGCGCTAGCCAACCCCATCTTCTTGGCCGGGATGTGATCGTGGAAGATGCTCTGCGCGACATGCAGGATCTCATGCTTCTCCACGCCGGCGTCCTCTTTGGCGTGCTTGATGAGGTACTCAAAGTTGCGGAGATCGGGCTTGTACGAGCCGATGTCCTGGGCTGTGTAGATGCGGAAGAAGTCCACGTCCTTGAGGGGGCCGGAGCAGGTGCGCGCGAAACTGGCCCGGTCGACGTTGGACAGCGGCACCAGCTTGAAGCCGTGCTTCACCAGCAGCTGGCAGGCGTCGACGGTGTCCGGGAAGGGCGGCCAGGTGCCTATGCTCTCGCCGAATCGCTCGGCTTCTTCCTTGGTCGAGTCGGTGACTTCGAGTCCAAAGTCAGACGCGAAGCGCAGGTAGATGTCCTGCAGGAGCTCGTTGTATTGCTGAGATGGATTCTTTTCCTCCAACTCGTGTTCGATGTCGTTATACTTGGCCGCGAGTCGGATCCGTCCTTCAGTGCCGGGGCTCGTGCTGTCTTGGTATTCCTGACTGAGGGGGGACGATGTGGGGATGCGCGAGACTAGCGGTTGAAGCAGCCTCACAATGGCCGTCTCCCAATCGATGAGCGTGCCGTAGATGTCGTACGAGATGAGTTTGTAGGACGATAGTGGTCTTTTGGGCACGGTAGGCTCGGGCATAGGTAGATAGGACGAAGCCATCTTGTCTTTGGGCTTTGTCTCTTTGGATGGAAGGTTTTGCCCTACAGAGCAGATTGAGCTCGTGTCAAGTCAACTAGCGAGTTCGATGAGAGGCTTCGCTGCACTAGAAGGCAATACAAGTGCAACTGCGAGATATGAATACGTCGTCTCTTCGGGAGCAATCAGAGGAGGCAGTATGAGACGGGCGATAGAAATATAGGCAGGTTTTCGATGAATGTGTTGTTCATTTAGTGTCATGATCGCTCGTACACAACGCGCCTCAGGACGATGCCACAAGGCGTGAACAGACCTGCAATGTCATCCGGAGGCCGCCGCCCTTTTTCCCCCTTGTAATTTGAGTCCTGTTCACGCTGATCGGGCAGAAGCAATAGTAGAAACTGTCACCCGCCATCCCAGATCAGGGTAAAGAATGAATATCCTGCCTCCATCCTCCCTGCAGCCCAATGTTCAATGCTTGAAATAGCATAGGAAAGACAAAGACCAACCTCCCCTCCCTGAAACGCCTCCACGAGTTTTGGCCGCCCGTCGTCCGTGTCCCTTTTTCTGTTCTCTCTATCTGTCCTCATTAGGGTATCTTGAAAACATCCCGTGCATGCAAAATATGGCAAAGAATATGCATTCAAAGGTGATATCGTGAATATGCATGGCCGCTGAACGGGACTACCGACCGCGTCTAGCGATCTGGTCCATAGGGAAGAGGTGTCCCAGACGAAACCTGAGGCTGTGTAAGTCACAGATCGATCCATCAATAGTCCGTGGCTATCACCTTTTTCCGTTTTCTTTGGCTGCCATATTCGTCGCCATCGCCATCTTCAGGATCCGAATAACCTTCTCCGTAGCCGACAAAACTATCATCACCATAACTCCGCTTTTTCCCACGAGTCTGTCGTTTGGCTTCTGCAGATGGTTGTTGAGACTGTCGTACCACTCCGTTCGCAATAGGACCAGGGGTTGGTTGTTGCACCGGCGCTACATTCGGTTTCGGCTTATCGAATCCGAGCATATCCTCCCAGTGAGCGTTATTGCGAACTGTCCCTGGCTGCATTTGCATGGCTTGTTTCAACTTGTTTCGGAAGTCTGCCGTAACTTCAATGTTGGATTTTGCATGCTCTGCATTCCACTGCTCATCCGGTTGAAGGCCCCAAGGAGACGATCCAGCCATGCGCCGTAACGGTCCGGGTTGGTCTTCTTCCACGTTGCGTTCACCCTTGACAGGTTTGTTCCGTCCCGCCAGAGCGAATCCCTTGATTTGGCCCTCGTACGATTTCCGCAGCTTGTTTATTTTCTCACCAGTCCTCGGATCGGTACGAGCGACACTGTGTAATAATGGGCCCAATCCATATAATGCCAACAAATGCTGCTGCGGGTTCGGTTTCTGGCGCTCAACTTCTGCGAGTATGTCTGTTAACAAACCTGCAAAGATAGATTGTGAGTGGTGGAGAAGTGGAGAGTCTTACTGGATCTGCAGAGAAGAAAGGCTTCACCCATATCTTTCTGTAGTTGGTCCAGGGTCTTCTCATCCACCATTAGCTCTGCAGCCTTCTCAGTAGCTCCAAGTTCAGCGCTGTTTCCCTTGCTAGCAATTTCGCCGTCTATTTCCATCTCATCGTTCCGATCATGATTTGTTGCCTCCCCAAGGGGTTCTACCTCCATTCGATCCGCCTCTTGATCTCTATCCGAATCAAGTCTTTGACGCTTGTCCCGATGTGAATCGATATCATCAGCCATGTCAAAGCCAGAGGAAGTGCCCGTTACACTGTGCGCAGGGGTTGGCAAGGACGGCATGGTACGGGACAACGGTTGTTGATTACGCGGTGCTGAAGCCTTTGGTGAGTTTGGAGACGAGCGCCCCGAAGTCTCGTCGGAATTATGTGAATTTCCGTAAGAGGAGACATAGCTCTTTGTAGCGACTGACATAAAAGAAGGGGAAATGGGGGAGTGCGGAAGATTGTCAGACAGGCGCCGTCGCTTGAGGCCCGATTCAGAGGGAGAAGTTGGGGATGGCGGGATGGCAGTTGGCCGGGTTGTAGAGGACATGAAATCGCGCAAATCAAGTCCTTCCGCGGTGGTTTGCGCGCCACCGTCGATAGCGGAGGAGTCGCGACGAGAGCGCTGTGATCCAGCAGAGCTGTCACTTGGGCAGTAGTGGAGCGGGGCGTCACTGTGATCGGATTTGTATCAATGGGCGACCTCGGGAGGGGATGACGATGATGGTGGACACGGGCTTGCGGTAGAGACAAGCAGGAGCGAGGTATCGGACGGGCGCAGCACTCAAGATGTCGGTGGGAACGAGGAGTTGAGTGAGAAGGGGAGCGGAGAGTTGTTGGTCGGAAGGGATTTGGGAAGAACAAAGACAGAAACGAAAGTCAGAGGTCGACAGGTGACGGGGCAAAGACGAGAAGGCGAGGCGAGCGAAAGACTGGAGCCCAGGCGCCGGGCTGCCAGCACCACCCAGGGTGCCAGGACCGCCCAGCAGCCACCCGGCAGCCACCTCCACCCGCGAACCAGGTTTGCTAGGCGCTCTCAGACTACTGGCTTAGCAGCCGCAAACGGCGTTAGTCCGGCAAAGGGTTGGGGGCTGCCGCAGGTTGAGTCACGTGACGATAGTGCCTGCGCCCTTACAATCAGCCGAAATATCTCTATTGCTTCTCTATGTAACCTCACAGGCTGATCGGTGCCACCATTAGTGCTCCCGGTCACTGTGAGTTCCACTGCTCGGTACTCCCCATATAGTGCCAGACAGTGGTCCTCTGTCTGACTCTCTGTCAGCTTCCTCGACTCTACTTCAGCCCTCTCAGATCTCGATCTTGTCCTCCCTTGCTTCTTCCAATGGAACAAAGAGCCAGTATACCTCCAGGTCTGCCCCGCGATCATCCTACCCAGAGCTACTGGCAAGATCCGCCCGATGAGATAGCAGATTGTCGCACGACCGCTGAACTCCCCGATGAGGTCGATATAGCCATCATTGGCTCAGGAGTCAGCGGCGCTTCTATTTCTTACAATCTGCTCTCATCAGATCCAGCCCTCAAGGTTGTACTTCTGGAGGCCCGTCAGGCTGCCAGTGGCGTCAGTGGTCGAAATGGTAGGTCTGGAGTCATCAGTAACTGACTTGTATTCCTTGACGTCTGTTCTTCTTACCAGCTGATAAGACGACCTCTCTCCTCTATGGTTCACGAGCACTCCCTAACCTGACCCCTTTGAAGGAGGTCACACTAAGACAGCTACCTATCGATCCTTCCTCGACAATGTTCAATCCGTGGGGGCAGAAGATGCCATGAAGATCACCAACCTAGAATACAACTGCATGGTCTCGGTTCACAAATTTGCCCGCGAGAACAACATCGACTGCGATTCTGTGAGATGTCAAACCATTGACGTCTTTTACGACGAGAAGCAATTTGAAAAGGCTCGAGAATCGGTCCTGCTAATGGAGAAGTTGATGGGTAAGGAAATTGCTCCGGAGCACGTTTTCCACAACAGCCAGGAGACGGCAGAGAAATTTCTGGCACCGAACAGTGTTGGAGGGCTTGAGTATGAATCAGGGAGTCTGAGTGCGTACAAGTTCACCATCGGCGTACTAAAGCTCGCTCTGCAAAAGGGACTTAACCTCCAATGCAACACTCCTGCCAAAAGCTTGTCCAAATGTACTACAGATGGAAAGTGGACCATCTCGACACCACGTGGCAATATCAAAGCCAAAACGCTCGTCCTAGCTACAAATGGCTATACTGCACACCTCTATCCACGACTCCAAGGCGTGATCGTCCCTTTGCGAGGAGTAGTGACAGCTCAACGGCCTGGACAAAGCATGCCCCAGAAGGGACTAGAAACGACCTACTCCTTTGTCTACGACGAAGGCTTTGAGTACATGATCTCTCGCCCTGCCGGCTCCAAGTTTGAGGGTGACATTGTGATCGGAGGTGGTATGCACGTTGCACAAGACGAGGGAACCTCCGAATACGGGAATACTGATGATACCACCTATGACAAGAACAGCGCAGACTATCTCTTGGAATGTACAGAGCGATACTTTGGCGCGAAGAATTGGGGCAAAGACAACCCGGGAGGCCGATGTCGACGAATCTGGTCTGGCGTCATGGGCTTCTCGTGCGATGGGTATCCTTTCGTAGGACCCGTACCCGGTGAGCAAGGGCTATATTTGGCTGCCTCGTTCCAGGGACATGGAATGGTCTTGTGTTTTTTGTGCGCGAAGGCGGCTGCAAGCATGATCGAAGGGATAGATGGCGAGGAGCTCAAGAGTTGGTTTCCTACATGTTATAGAGTTACTCCGGAGAGGATGAAGAAGAAGTTTGGCGGACGGTTGAGAGCATCAGGGGCGCCCGAGCCAGAGCCGGTACAGAACGGAGCAGATTAGTGTGCGCAAAAAGGCAGCGGTCGGAAAGAAAGGTCTCTATGCTTGGAGAAAGTGGAGCAACATTCATGTTCTAAGAGTTGGTCACCTAGAGGAGATATATATTTCAGCTTTGAGAGACCCAATGCCTTCGAGCCAGGAAGATCCGGCCTCCCTGCTGCAACCGCCATCCAACAACGTGGTAACCCGAGTCAAATCAAGTCGGAGCCTAGGAGCACGGACGTGATGAAACCTCTCCACAAGATACGAGAGCATGGATCTTCCTTCGTCTCAGGAGTGAGCCCAACTCGTCACTTCTAGAGCAACGCCGGTGCAATGCTTTCCCAAAGAACCCTGCATCAAAAACGCCGTCTAATGCTTTGCTTTCCACCATCCCTTGTTTCTGGATGTCTTTTGAGTCATAACGTCGTGTCGCGTCCGTCCAACCAGCCCATTGACATCCCGGAAACCCAATCTTTCGTTTACTGAGTCTGGCACTGCGCACCCTGCGAACCATCGTCGTCCTCCCACGCTCCTTGGGCCTCCTGACCTCCGATTTCATCAATGTCTGCCACCTCGAAACTCACCTCGTCGGCTTCCTCGGCTTCGATCGGTGGCTCCGGGCCAGGGAGGAGTTTCTGCAGTTGTTCCAATGCCTCAGGCTTGTCCAAGAAGAAGCCATCTTCAGGGAAGGCGATCTCGACGACGAGATAAAGATCGCCCTTTGCGTCAGACTTCTTGAGCGGCATGCCTTCACCGTGGATCTTGAGGACTTCACCGGGTCGGAGGATCTGGCCTGGTTCTTGTGGGTGCCTCAGTTCAATGCCCCTCCCGTCGAGGTGCTTGAGGACCACGCGGTGGAAACCCGTCAGCGCCTCGGCGAGAGTGATGTCGAGCTTCGCGCTGAGATCGTTGCCCGTGCGCTGGAACACCTCATGAGGCTGCTCAACAAGGTGGAAAATGATGTCTCCAGTCTGCTCCGCCCCCGGTACCTGATCTGCCTCGCCTTCAAGTTTGATTTGATCCCCTTCCCGAGCGCCACGGGGAATGTAGAGTTCGAGTTGCTTCTTCTCTTCCGTGACCCTTTTGCCCTTGCATTTCTTGCATTTGTCCTTGGGATTGAAAACTTGGCCTGTACCCTCGCAGGCACCGCACTCGACCATGCGCTGGGTCAACATGCCTGGACCGACCTGGCTCAGAACCTGTTTGACACCCTGTCCCTTGCAGGCGGAGCACTCTTTGGCCTGTGCCTTCTCTGCACCACCTGTACCCTTGCATTTCGAACAGATGACGTTCTTGGTGGAAGAGAACTTGACAGTTTTGCCTTTGTACAAATCTTCCAGGGTGACTTCGTATTTCTGATTTTCATCGGGACTTCGTCGCATTTTGCGGCCGCCCATTCCGGGCATGCCCATCCCCGGGATCCCACCGCCCATGCCGAACAGGTTGAGGATATCTTCCATGTTCACCTCCCCACCCATGCCTCCAGGGCCGCGGGACCCATCGAAGGCAGCCATGCCATGGGCATCGTAGAGATGTCTCTTCTCGTCGTCGTAAAGGATTTCGTAAGCCTGGGAAGCGGCTTTGAAACGGGCTTCTGCCTCTTCCCGTTCCTCGGGAGGCACTTTGTCGGGGTGGCTGGCAAGAGCCGCTTTTCTGTATGCTTTGCGGATATCGGCTTGAGAGGCATCTTTGGGTACGCCGAGGATCTCGTAGAGATCGATCTCGGCGCCAGTGTTTGGGGTATCGCCGTCCATGTTTGTTCAAATCTGTTGGGAGATGTGTGTATCGAGAGATATGTGCAGAAAGCAGAGAATGTCGGTGTTGATGGAAGGAGGAAAATAATAAACGCTTCGAGGCATCCAGCAGATGACAACTAATCGACAGGTTCTGTGGAAGATGAGTGGGGATTGACTTCGCAGTTTTTGTTCACCTAGCCCGAGCTAGCACGAAACTCGGGCCTAATCTTCAACAGATCCAGTGGCGCGCAGCAATTCACTATAGGGCTGCATGTGTATGGATACCTGACGATTAACCCGGACGGCGGAGGAATAGAAGCATTATTGGAAGAGTTTGGATTGCTTCCCTCTTTTCCTACTGGTTGACCCGTGAATCTTCTGGTGATTTCGAGTCTAGGAATTTTGTTTTGATTACCACACCTTGCATTCTCTTTTCTATCAACTGCAACCTTTTCTCCCGTTGTCCATGAGGCCGAGGCCTGCCATCCGCGTTACTGGATGGGTGTGCCATTCATGTCGTGCCCGTCAGACCGCGGCAAAGGGGCATTCGCT
Source organism: Fonsecaea pugnacius (assembly GCA_011800825.1). NCBI lineage: Eukaryota > Fungi > Ascomycota > Eurotiomycetes > Chaetothyriales > Herpotrichiellaceae > Fonsecaea > Fonsecaea pugnacius. The sequence continues at coordinate 156,998 of WJFF01000027.1, read as the reverse complement.
TGTCCCGAGTCGCAAAGCCTCGACCGCGCCGATTGCAACAACCAGTAGCAGCAATGCCACGCATTCCACCCCAAAACGAGGAAAACTGCCTTCAACACCAGCTCGAACCCGGTTCGCTCCCTCTCCCACGGGCAACCTTCACCTAGGCTCTATCCGTACAGCGTTGTTCAATTACCTCCTTGCTCGAGCGACGAACGGCCGGTTCCTCCTTCGAATCGAAGACACCGATGCAAAGAGGACGATACCTGGTGCGGAGGACCAGTTGTACAGAGATCTGAGGTGGGCTGGGCTGCAATGGGACGAAGGCCCTGAAGTAGGGGGACCTTACGGGCCATATCGACAATCTGAACGACTCGAACTGTACAAGACACATATCAAGAGCCTGTTACAAACGGGACGGGCGTACCGCTGCTTCTGCACGTCGGACCGTCTCGATGATCTCAATCGCCGCCGCCACGAAAAGGGCTTGAGTTTAGGGTACGATAGGAAATGCCTGAACAGCCTCTCCCCGTCTCAGGCGGAAGAGAAAGCCCATCGCGGTGAAGCGCACGTTATCCGTTTCCTGTCCCCACCCGAGTGGCCTCGTTATAATGACCTCGTCTACGGGAAATCCCAAGGCCACGGGGCAGAAAAGACCAAAAGATTGCTCGTGGACGAACCGGTATACGAAGATGCGATCCTGATGAAATCCGATGGCTTCCCCACTTACCATTGGGCAAATGTTTGCGATGACCATGAAATGCACATCACTCACGTCGTCCGGGGGTCCGAATGGATGGCTTCGACACCACTGCATGTCGCGCTATATAATTCCCTCGAGTGGACGCCTCCAGCTTATGCCCACGTCCCACTGCTGGTCGACACCAACAAGCAAAAACTTAGCAAGAGGAACTTCAACTCTGACATCTCACGGTTCCGCGACCAAGGAATATTTCCCGAAGCCCTGGTCAATTTCGCGGCACTTCTAGGCTGGTCTCATACTCAGAAACGGGACGTGATGGACCTCGCCCAGCTCGAATCCCTTTTTGATCTGAAAATCACAAAGGGGAACACCATTGTCTCGCTGGATAAATTGAATTTTTTGCAGGAACAACATGCTCGCCGACGAGTGCTAGCTGGAGGAGAAGAATTTGAGCAAATGATTCGCGATGTGGCCATCTCTGTTTTGGACAAGTACGGCGCTGGGAGAATCATGCAGTTTCTAGACACCGGTTCGCAGAAAAGGCAGCTAAGAGATGTCCTCGCCCAGTTACTGAAGGTCGAATCTCTGCACTACCGCTCCCCATCTCAATTCGCCGAACAGTGCGCTTTGTTCTTCGAGCCTGTGTCCCTGAAAAACGACTTGGAAGTCAGCGACGCTGGGCTCCTTCATCCGCTCCGTGTCGCAGCATCAACTCTGGCATTGATCCCCGAAGAGTCATGGACCCGAGATACGCACCTCTCGCACCTCCGCGCCCTCGAGGCGAGCGGACCCGACGAGTCCGTCGACGCGCGGAACTGGAAACGGGAACTGTACCACTACCTCCGCTGGGCATTGCTGGGCGGCAGACAAGGGCCCGGCATTGCCGAGACATTGGAGATACTGGGACGGGGGACGTGTATCGCGAGAATCCAAGACGCGAATCTACGTGCTCGAGAGCTCGAGTCCGTCACGACCAAACCCGTCATCCAGGCTCAAGGGTGGAAAGGCGATGTCGACGGCAAGAGAAGAGTCGACAAGGAGTGGAAAGCGTATGCGCTGCGTCCGTGAGAGGAGAGAGAGCTATAGATTTGATCAAGTGCTAATTGATCGACTCCTCTCAGTTTTTCCGTGTCTTGATATCTTACGGGCCTTTCTTGCTGTTTCATGTGCCCTATCATCCGCCTTAGTCCTTGTTTTATGCCTGCTGTGACACGGAGACGTACGTATCGTAGACGTATTTACATTACATATCCTCCATGCGAAGGATATGGGGTACATACTGTACATAGGAGACATGATGCGCGCAGCCGCACCTTGCAATCCTTGTAGCTTTGTCTCCCGTCTAGGAGGGTTCTTATA
>WJFF01000027.1:140669-153191 GCA_011800825.1 Fonsecaea pugnacius | reverse complement strand
CAGCAGTCAGCAGTCAGCAGTCCGTGGTAAGATATTATCTTTTTCTTTTCCGTGATATCTATCGCGTGCTAAGATATCCTCTCCCGACCCAGATCGTCGTGTAGCGCAGCCAGCATACACGGACCGCAGCGGATAATTTGAATCACATAGCGGGTCATGCTCACCACCTTCCAGCAATCTACTCGGTAACCTCTCTGACCATCTCCCAGTTCCCTTTCAAGTCCTCCTTCCAGAGAGTGACCTTGTTGTCACCTCCCGAGACGGCGAGGACATTGCCGCTTAGACTCCAGCTCACGCGCCAGGTGACGGCGTCAAATTCCAACGTCTTGGCTAGGGTCCAATCGCCCACGTTGCCGGGGCCCGAGTTCATGTTGGTGCAGGTCCAGATCTTGACGGTCTTGTCCTGGCTCGCGCTGGCGATGTACGACTTGCTGAGCAGGGTGGGCGACCAGGCGACGTCGCGGACCCAGTCGCCGTGTCCGTTGGGCAGGACCAGCACGTTCTCGTACGTGCCGCTCTGCGGGTTCAACTCCCACAGCTTAACGTTGTTATCGCTCCCGCCCGTGACGAAGCGCTTGACCAGACCACCGCCACCACTGCCCGCGGTGGTGCCGGGGTCTTTCCGCGTGATGGCGCCCGGCGGAGCGGACGGCGCCCAGCTCACCGCATTCACGCCCATGGGGTGCGCCGGGAAGATGATGTGGCCCCACTGGTTGTCGCGGAACTCGAGCACCGATACGTTGCCGTCCGACGAGGCACACGCCAGCAGACAGCCAAGATCCGGTGGCGCCCAAGAGACCATATTGACCGAGGCGGTGTGGAATGTGCTCGTGAAGACCAGGGTCCATGACGACTGTGACTGTTGGCCCGGCTGGGACTGTTGTGAGGGCGTTTCGCGGTAAATGTGCACGCGGCCGTCGTACGACGACGAGGCCAGTAAGGTGCCGAATTTAGGATGCGCCCATGACACGCACCAGACCGCGCCTTCGTGGCTGTAATGCGCCATCGAACACCCTCTTTGTTAGTGTATGCAAAAACAATCTCGGGGCCGGTGTTCGACACCAGGGGGGTGGTGGCTCTCACCCTTTCAGTGTCTCTGTTAACCGGTGTTGGTCGCCTTCAATCTCAAAAATCTTGATGGTCTTGTCGCTTGAACAAGTCGCAAGTCGTCGGCCATAGTAGTCGAGGACCGCATCGTGCTGTCAACCACCGTAACCCCGTCAGCCACCTCTTTCCTCAATCGTGGAACCACCAATCTCTTGAAGCCGTAGAAGCATCGTTCAAAGTACATTGTAGGATCCATCGGGGATGGGACAACGCAAAGGCAAAGGAACGTACAATCATATCATCGTGGCCCGAGTTCGCAATGACTTGCGCCTGTTTTTCATGCACAGGTTAGTTTAGCCATGGCAATTTCTCGCAACGTCAGACTCAGAGAGCCAGTAGCTAGAACTGGGGTGCATGTGTTCACTCATCGCCCCAGTCTTCGGAAAGGGACGAAAAGGGTGCCAAAAACATACCATTTCCACGTCAACTTCGTCAGGATAGGGACTCGGGGATTATGTAGCTAAATGAGGGAGAAAAGTGTCACGGCAGGAGAGGAAGCACTACCGCATATCTGGATGGAAGTGATAGATGTAAGCACTGAGAAGCAGAGAACACGTCGAGGACTTGTAAAGAGGTGGAGGATGGTGCTTGCGCAACTTCACAAGTTCGTGATCTGGCAACTATTTGCTGCTGGAGTCCAGATGCGCAGTTCAGCCTCGTGCGCTCCAGACATCTCTGCTCCGCCATCTTATCTTATCGGACGAGGCTGCGCTGTTGGAGATTCATCGCATTCAAGACACTCACCATACACTGTTCAATACCTCGTACATAACTTCATTTCCGGCCACAAACATTCTCATTCTTCTTGATTGATGTAATGGCCATCACACAAGACACTATATGCCGCCCAAACAGAGGCATCCTTCTGGAAATCTGGGGTAGTTCTACATTCCTTTCCAGCACATTGCATATGCAACCTAAGACTGGTTGATATATTCGCGCCTTGAAGCCCCGCCCGATCATTTAAAAAACCGTAATGCCCTGATGCATGTAGCCTGACCAGCTCTTCTTTTTCTGACCAGAGATCCCACCCATTCCTGAACAGCTCCAAAATATAATGCACAAGCACCGCGAGGACCCAATCGAGTCTCACGAAAGAGGAGAAAGGACAAGGGCGTTCCGCTTCAACCCTCACAGACAACAAACTCGACTACCTGCCGAGTGGTAAGGTATGCCGGTGCAATCCCTCGTTCCACACAGGCAGCTTCTTGTCTCGCTCGTAGACCAAACCGCAACTGTTGCATAGTGTCTGCTCAAACATCACCAGTCAGCATCGGCAAATCTCAAAGGGATTCGGCATCGCCATCACAAGTTGGCAAGACCAATGCAGAAGCAAAAGGAAAACGCAGAAGGGAACTTACTCTAGGACCCATAGGTCCATCCCGGACAGCCCAGACGGCGCTGCCCCAAATGAGACAATGTTTACACCGCCAGTTCTGCCTCTCGTACTCCTGCAGTCGATTGCCTTCGCCTCCCCATCCAGCACCAGCAGAGCTTCCAGTAGCATCCGGGGTCTGCGCCTTCGCCACGGGAGAGAGCGATCTGAACCGCCGCTTCTTCTTGCTTCTTTCTCCACGACCCATGAGGGGAGTGTCCTCTCCTGTCCCGGCGCTCCCAATGGTGGTGTAGTCAAAGTAACTTCCTCGTTGCTGTGCTTCCTGTTCTCGGGCGGAGGGCACCATCCCAGCTGTGGAGCTGAATTTGGCAGTCTCCCTTCGCAATCTCCTCAGCTGACGTTCACGATCGCCCTCTCTCTTCTCAATCTCTTCTTTGCTCAAAGCCTCGAATTTCGGTTCCCATTCAGCGCCAAAATCGTCAATGTCGTATCTCCATCCAGCACCTTCTTCGCCTCGGACGGCTTGGTTGTCGATTTCTCCGCTTAAACGGTTTCCGCCGATCATGACCATGCCGCCTTCGCATGCTTCCTTTTTCAGGCGCAACACTGCTTCGTAGATTGCATGGGTGATGGCCATAACCCATTCGCCACCCAATCCCATGTCTGCGCAAGTCTGTCTTGCAAACGCCTCTGCAGCACCCGGTGGATGTAACAGTGACCATTCGAATTTGTCTTGATAAAGTTTCGAAGAGAGGTAAATTGAGAGCGTAATTATACAGCGGTACGTGTCGTCCGGATTTAGAAACGGATCTTCAGAGTCATCCTGCTGCTCAATCTGGGGCTCTGGTGGTAGCGGAGAAGCGACTGCTGTTATGGATGCGCCGTTGGTCAATGTAATAGGATGAGGTGTTGAAACGGCGGGAGTTCCCGGTGTCGTAGAGGTTGGACGAGATATTGAAGCCCCCAGGTGCGCCCGGGGTGTGCCGCCACGAGAGCTTCCATTGACAAAAGCCGACGGTGTTGGAGCAGGGTTGGTGTCAGGCATTTGTGATCTCTTCTGCTGAGTGTGAAAGAGAGGATGCATGGCAACACCCGCGTAGTCCTCCAGTTGGGTCCGTATTTGCTGACTGACGTTCATGGCAAGGCCTGTTTGGTTCGGCAAGTCCAGTTCGCGGACGAAACACTGCGCAAAGTCATCCGGGGTGAGCAGATTCTCGTGAAGATTCCACAGAAAAATATCCCGTATCTTGTAGCCCGGCAAAGGTTCAGGTTTCTTGAACATTGGGAGAGAAGGGTTGACTCCGATATCCCCTGTGCGTGGCAGGGGGAAAGGCGCTTCAGGCTGGTGTGGAGGTACATCGAGATCGATACGTATCGGTATAAGGGTGAGTGGGAGTTGCGACTGGATGTGTGCCTGGGCATCGGTCCTGTTCGACACAACAAACTTGGTCAATAACACTACAGTGAGATTTCAACGGTCGAAGGGCAGCACTAACGTAGGCCTGACTGTCCTCCTGATTATCCAATCCCGGTAAATGGGCTGCACATCGACGGGCTCGTGTATTTCCTTTCCCACCTTTTCATGCTGCGGTTCCCTTTTCTCGAGCTCTTCCCGTCGCAACGATCGCAGTCCGGTCGGTCGCCGGGGCCCTTCGCTGTCTTCAAAGTCGTCCTCATCGTAGGCATCGTCCGCGTAGTTGATTATGGTTGTCCCCCGTTTGGTGGTGCGACCGCCAGGCACGACATTTTGGGTCTGGAGAACAGGCTGAAGGAGGGTGTTGGTGTACTGGCGAATTCGCGGGGGATAGCTGGTCACATATGCCTGCGCGGGCGCCATGGTGCATCGCGGTTGGCTGGACGAGTGATACAACACTATGACATGGTCGACAGCGACGAGATTTAGAAAGAAACGACTCCACGCGCCACGCCCGTCAGAAGGGTATCAAGGGTATTGGCCAAAGCGTGTCGCAATGCGCTGCAGCAATGGGCGACTTGAAGAAATGTTCGCAGTCGCGACTTTCGATCCCTTCCGAGACGGGTCTAGTGCCAAGCCAAGGGACTCCCCGGTGGTACCAAGACGCTAATCCAATATAGGAAAGAGCTTAAATTGGAAAGTATTCGACGATACCTCCTCAATCTTCAGAGTTCGAGAGTCACATCAAGATGAGATGATGTCCTGGACATTGTTCTCTGGTTCATGTATTCGACCCTCACCACGCAAGTGCATCCATGAGCCTTTTGGCTTGTAAGACCTTTGTGAGGCCGCGCTTTGATAGCCCTGGCTGCTTGGAGGAGACAACCTCCATGCCCGAGATTGACCATATTCTTCGCTGGAGCCCGACTGACACTTGTCAGCGGGCAACTCTTGAAACATATTTGTGTTCCCACTCCCAGATTACTTAGATCTTTGTAGTTTTTCTGAGCTAACATCATGAAACACGTCGGCAAACTGTTCACACCATTAAAAGACTTTAGACTAGAATCGTCCTTTCATCCACCGAATGCATCGCTTTTCCCGCTCCATCTCCTGGGTACTCTTACCCGCCTGCCCATAATGATATCTTACTCTTACAATATTCACTGTAAGTACCGAGTACATAGGCAGCATCCGGCGAAAGGGGAGGAGCGGATGAATTGCTACGTCTTGTGCACTGTAAAGCAGAACAGGGGATGGGAAGCGCAAGTACCTCGTATATCGTCAACACTCCATTCCTAGCTTCATTGACAGAACCTAAGTTCACGCCCAGTCTCAAGTTTTGTACCAATTGTAATCTCCTCGTTGACTAGACCCTTTCCCTTGGACCCCATGTACCTATTCGCCAAGCTAGTGCCCTTAATCACCCTCAGCCTTACATAGGCATTCACGACCCACTTTTAATCCCGGACAAGGCTGAAGTGATATAGACAATAGTGACCAAGTGACTACCTACAGCATACTCGCTCAGTAAAGATACACGGGAGATTCACTCACCACCAAAGCCCCACTCAGAATCCCCCCAAAAAATTATCAATATCAATTATAACTTTCGAAATTTCCTCCAACATAGCCCCCCACAAGTGAAAAATCACACAAACAACAAACCAAAAAAATAAATAATGCAATTTGAAGTTCGATTAGCACTTGGAGACCCCTACAACTTCAAGTTGACAAATGGGGGGCTATTGTTACCATATCGGGAAAAAAGGTCTAGTGGGTTAGGTGGGAGGGGCCTTCTAAAGGGAACTATGAGCTTGCTGTAGGGGTCTTGCACATGTTTCCTGCCCAGAGTACCTTGTGGCTGTTGTAAGATTGCTCGATTAACCCTCTCCACCGGGGAGAGGATAGGAGCCGCAACACCTACGAGGGAAATGGGAGAAGGTATACTAGAAGCCGCCGGAGCCAACTTTACCTTTTTGCTTCTGGATGGGAATCAACGAGGCCTAAAAGGGAAATCCACTAGTTCAAATCTCGCCAGGGAGAATCATGTACATATATTTTTATTACCCCAAGCTACTAATGAATGAACGTGGGATTTTTCTTCTCCAAGCTAAAGGCACAAGGCGACTGTGACTGGGAGGTAAGAAGAAACCCAAATATTGGCTGTATGGTGCCTCACCCAGCTACTCGTAGGCAAACCCTAGCTGCGTGGGCAATGTCGCGACAATCACCCGTTCCATACTCCCAAAGGCCTTGACACATGGATATCCCGAAACCGAACTTCTTTTTCTCCCGATCGCTCAATGCAAAACGCCAACACAGCAACGAAAGAATGAGTGCGCTCCTGTCATCGAAGGCCGATCACGCTCTGAAGAGGATGTCAGGGTAACGGCAAATCGGCACAGCAAAGGAGATACTCACCATTTCGAGGGTCCACACTCTTCGAATCCATACCTTGAGCTTGCCCTCAACCCCATTCACATCAGTCAACTCAACGCCCTCCCACCAGCATCTCCGAGCCGGTTTACGCCAAAAAAGGAGGAGTTTTTGTGCCATGCCGACAACATTGCTCCCTGCCAAATCCCCTTTGATATCGGTCCGTAGCCTCGCGAGAGCCAAGCTGCAAATGACGGCCTTGTTTGGTTCTCCAGCTCGATGACCCCAGGCATCATCGTGATTGAAACCGCTGCATGTGTCAGTATCTCGGTCTGAGCTGATCGGTTTATAGAACATACCCTGCGGTCAGCATTTCAATCAAATGTTGCTCTGTCGTGCCTGCTTCTTCACTCCGCTTAAGACCAGAGAAGATTCCGTCTTGTTTGAGTAAGGATTTCCCAGCGGCCCGTTTGATCTCTGTCATTTCCGGCTGCTCAATGTCTGCACGAGGAGGAATGACATAAAAGTCAAGATCTTCTCTCAAGACTATGATCCCCGCTCGGTCCTGGAGCATATCCTTGGTCGAACCCTGTAAGGGTTCAATCGAGATGGGGTCATGTTCTGGTGGTGTTGTTGGGGAGGGAGATGTGGAGGGTATTGATTGAGCCACATCTCGGAAGAAATTTAACATATACTGAAGGGACGCCGGGTCATACTGTGAAGGATATGTTACATCTCCGATAAAGATACAAGGATTGCTAAGAACAACAATGGGACGGGGGCTTTGATTGGGACGTACGTCAACGGGGTAGACATCGCCTTCGTGAAACGAGTTCATGTGGCCATCCGGGAGGAGACCATTGGGGAATAATGATAACAGCACAAACTCGGGCAGAGTCAACAACTCATCACGGGATAGAGTGAAATGCGTTCCTCTGAAGTATAGTCAGCTTTCTGTTTTGATGGCATTCAGTGTGGGCCAATGAAACCAACCTCAAGTCCAATGTGATGTGTTCATCAGCTGCGGCCTCGCCTGCTACACACCCATCATGTCAGTCTTCATCATTTCCCCAAAGAGCATCGCCACTCACCTCCTAAAGTATTGATTGGTGGGCCTGTTTGCTGAACCTGTGTGATGATGCTGGCCGCACCACCCGCTGCCGCCATGAGGTATGAGAACGACTCTAAGGGACTAGAACCTTCGGTATAAGGTGGCGGCGGCTCTCCGTCGTCAACAGCTTTGCCCGAGGAAGACTGAGCTTTTGTGTCTTGTGGGAGGGCAGCTTTTGTCTCGCGCTCAGCCTTAGACCCGGGTTCGTCTTCGGCGAGAGCCTCCTCGAAGGAGGGTGCCGGGGCAGAGGCTAAAAGCGAGTCGCAATGAGTCTCGGTGACAGTGGCTCTGATGCGGTCGAGCTCGGCGTCGGAGGGAAAATAGAGGGAGGAGAAGGGAGGTGGTCGTGGGGAGGGAGGACTCGAGGATGACGCTTCGGACCTAGGAGAATGAGGCGGTGGTGCAATGTATATCTTGTCCTCGTGGTCGTGCTCGGTGTCGTCGTTGTCGAAGGAGTGGTTGAATCTCGACAACGCCGTGATGGGCGAGTCTCCTCGATCAAAAACCGGAGGTGACAAGGTGACTGATTGGGCGCCGCGAGTGCGCAGCAAGTAATCAAACAACCAATGTGGAAGTCGTGTCGAGTATTGTTTAAACGAGGCAACGCGCAGCGACAGAATCGGCAACGAGTAGGGGATTCGATCTTTTATCTTCACAGAGGTCCTGCGAGCGTAGCGATCGCGAGGAGGAATGTTGATTAAGGATGAGAAGGGTGGTGGAACATTGGATTGAGTCACGTTAAGCTGGACATTGGCGTCTGGGATGCTGGTATTTGTGCAGAGTTGCAGCAGAGGTGCGAAGTTGGGATCATGATGGGCCAGGTTGAGAGAAACAGGGCAGGTTTAGTGGCTTCCCCGTTATTTTGCACGGCTCTTGCAGGTGGAAGTTGCCCGTTGGTGTGGCTTATAAGCGCCTTACGGGCGTCCAAACAACCCCGAACAGCAACCACCTTTTACCTTGCCGAGCTCCAGGGGGGCCTCTCCCTAAGCCGGGCGTGGCTGGGACATTTCACTGGTCCCGCCACCTCCGCCCTGCCCATCTTTAGTACCTGTACGGGCCGCCACGCCTTTCCCTTGCAGTTAAAACGGCCCCCGGAGCATGGATTTCCCCCCTCTATCAATTTTGGGAGAATGGTAAGACCTGCGTTAGATTTTACTTGTAGTTAAGATGATGGTATAGAAATATCTTAAGCATGATCTGTACAGTCATTGATGGCTTCTTCCTCTCTCCTTCAGGCCCTGGACGGACGCCAACTGCACCCCCGCCTGCCTTGAAAATACTTGTAGGATTTGCCTTGCCCTCACTCCACCGCGCAGTTACCATGTCTCCCTTCACAAGTACCACAACGACCTAACCATCACTATCACTTCAATGGATTCAACTTGTCAATGATGCCCTTCTCTTGCCCCGCCGGCTGAACATCTCCACTTCCTTGACTGGGAGTGAGAGTCTCGCCGCCAGATCCTGTGACAGTGCTGCTCTTCCCTCCCTCGGCAACCCCAGCAACCCCAGCGTTCTGAATCTCGCTTCCCGTGTCCAGATCGACGCTCTTGTTCGCCGCGCCGGCATGCCCACTCGTTCCGATAATGCCTGATCCTGCTCCGGCGCCGGCGGTTGTCGAGGCTCTCTTCTGGCCTTGAAGCCCAAACAGTTCCGAGTGTGAGGATGCAGGACCTTCTGAGGTGCCCGTCGTGTTTGTTGTCTGGCTGTCGGTCATTTTTCGAGGAGGTAGGCTGAGATCAAAGTGCAGTAGACAAGGTTGCAATACGTGATGGGTTTGCAATGGTCTTTGTTTCTGGCGGTCAAAATTTGCTTTGTTAGGGAGTGGTTTCCAGCAAAATGTCCAAAAGACCTGGTACGAAAACATGCACCACCATTAGATATATTCTACTGAACGCTCCCTGCACAGCCAAGTCCATTGTTGATGGTCGCTTGCTACAATGACTTCACCTGGCATTATCTGACGACAGCAGCATGACGATCATGGCGAATGCTGGAATGCAAAGAGGGGCAGGTCGTCTTCGGATTAGTTCTCCGATCAAAGAGGAGAGAGATGCCTTTGAGCCTCGTCACACGCCCAGCGCATAGCCCAGTGCCTAATAGACATCCATCACCCAATACTTCCCGGTTTGTGTAGCAAAGATCAGCAAGGGGTCTCTCTTGGTTCGCCCACATAGCGAAGCTGCCCAGGAAATCGCGGTAAGAAACGAACATGATAGAGAGATCCGGCGCTGCTAAACCTGGTTCCACGCGATTCTCATGATCGTCTAGTAAAGCATAATCCCATGCCCATCCTGTCTCGTTCAAGAAAGCTTGCTGGATTCCTTTTTGAAGAGCTGCAAAGCGTTCCTGCTACATAATTTCTCCTTGTCGTCGTCACTGGCAAACACCTGGGGCAGATATTCATCGTGCTGCTTGGACAGGCCTTGGACCAGCGGTAAGGGCGTGTAGGGAAAATCGCTCCCATACAGCATCCTGTCGACGGTGACGTACTCCATCAGCCCCTTGGCCTGCTCCGGGAACGCCCAGCCCGCCGTGTCGAAGTAGAATTGTTTGTTGAGCCTCTCCTTGACCCATGCCGGAGTGACCTCGTTGGCAGATCCACCCAGCTTCATGACCTCGGCGACGCTCGAGAACCGGTTGATCAGGGGTGGGAACGCGCCTCCGACGTGTGACATGTGGAAGGTGATGTCGGGACACCGCTTTACGGTGCCAGTCAGGAACAGATTGATGACGGCGCGAGCACTGTCGAACAAGAACTCAAACATCGGTCTCGGGAACTGAGGGAGCGGCGTCGCCGCAGTTCCCGACGACAGGCACGGGGTGGTAGGATGGATGAAGACGACGGCTTTTCTGCGGTTCAACTCGTCGAAGACGGCGTCAAAGTCCTTGTGTCCAAGATACGTCCCGTGGAAGTTGGTGAGCACAACAACCCCGTCGGCGTTGAGGTGGTCCATCGCATAGGAGATCTCCTGCAAGGTGCCCTCGACGTCTGGCAAGGGGAGAGAGGCGAAGAAGCCAAATTGGTCGGGCATTCGCTTCTTCAGATCCGCCCCGACCTCGTTGACGTGTCTGGCCAGTTTTCGGGCAAGTGCGTCGTCGCCTGCCTTGAGGTGGACTCCCGGTGTGCTAATGCTGAGAATCGATTTTGTCACATTGATGGATTTCATCATCGTAAGGTGACTCTCTTCGCTCCATTCCTGATCACGGGCGTTAGCTAGCCTCTTGGGTAGGTCATTGGGGGCTTCTGCAGACGTACCGGGATCACTGGCATGCCGTCAGGGTTCTTGTGGCCATTTTCAGCAAGAGCCTTGCGGTATTCACTGAGGAGATTCGATTAGTAGGGCTGGACCCGGCTCGATTCGTCGCCTCCTGAGAATGAGTTGAACTTACGCAGGCAGGAAGTGGGAGTGACAGTCAATTTTCGGATAGGGAGACATTTCTGGCTTGCGAGTAGTGATGCGCTGGTATCAAGGAGTGCGAAGTATCAATTGACAGACATCCAGAGGGTTTTGGTGCTTCATTCATATAAGGCGGACGTGGCGGTATATCGCGGGGTTTGTGGAGGCCCGCAGTTTCCCACAAACCACCACGTAACCTGGACTTTGTAAAGACCGATCTTTACCCGCCTCGCCGCCAACTTGTGTGGGACAGAAAGCAATGGTGGGCTAGTTGTAAACAGCGCTTTGGAAACGTCCCACGACGCAGGGGTCTGTGCACAATACCCGTGCCTTGCCCGAGCGAGGCTCGTGAGCAAGATGGGGGTTTTGGACTTGGGTGTGACACAGGACTGCCCGGGCAATGGAGGTATGTAGACGAGGACTTCACTCCCACACCCATGCCAGGAACGTGCAGACCTATCGACGCCTGGCTGCTGTTGACCAGACAAGTACAATATAGCGTCTGCATCAGGCAAACCCCCCTTCCTTTCCTCCCATCAACCCGCCAGCGCCTTGCCAATCATCTCCTTTGCCCTCTCACTCAAATCCATGGCGAGCGCCAACTCTTGCCCTCTCTGGCCCATCTTCACCCACGTCTTCTGCAATATGCCCATGATCTTCTCTTCATCGTGCCCCCTCTCGAAGTCGTCAAACTGGTCGTCCAGAAACACCAGGCACGCGACATCCTCAATGACCTGCGCGTCGGCGTCGCCCTTACCTTCCCCCCTTTTCAGATCCTCCTTTGCAATCAGCGCCGCCACCTTGTCGGCTTCCTCCTTCGTGTACGAGCACTCCAGACAGATCTGCTTGACTTGCTCGGCCTGCCGGTTCTTCAGGAACGTGCGCCACGCAAAGTATCCGGCTTTGGTGCGCGGGTAGCTGTCTCGCGGCACTTCCCAACGGCGGAAATGCTGGGCACGGGCGGCCGTGGCGAGTAGGAGACCAGCGTTCGGCGTGTGGAGGTCGAGGAAGCGCGTCATCTTCTGAGCATAGTGTAGCTCGTAGGGGATTTTGTCGCCATTGATGTCGACCGTGTTCGGGTCCTCTCTGTGTGCTGCGTCTATCAGTTCCAGAGCCTTTGACACGTCCGGAGCCATGGCAGGATACAGAGAATGAGTGACTGTGCGTTGATACTCTGTACAGGCACAGCACTTTTGTCACTTTACTATTGTGAAGGAACCCGCGATATGTTAAAGTGCAATTGAGATCTCGTGGTGTGAATCTGCCGAAGATTTTCCCTGTGTCTAGAAAATGATGTCACTCTTGCAGTGGGTTTGTTTTGCATGTGCGTGATTCGACATTCAAAGATCCAGAAGTTATGGACATACAGAATCTTCTCCAAAGCCCAGCACGTTGAAATACATTTGTTTTTAGGTCTCATGCGAGGATAGGTAGAGTGATTTTGAGTCGAACGGTGCCTGTGTGTCCTGCCCCCGGTTTATAATCTGATCGCAGGAGAAACACTTGACAACAGACCTGCGCTCGACCTTGGACAAAGTTCCTGGCAAACACCAACAAACCTGTGCTCCCAACTCTCTCTCCAATCTGTGTTCAAGCGCCGCCCTCCCTCTTCGCATACTCGTCCTCCATACGCTCCTGGTACAATGTATCAGCCTCCTTTGACGTGATCCTCTTCTGCTCGCCCACTCCACCGCTAGTGATGCGTCCTTGAGCAGGCTGCCCTGCTCCTCCATTTGCGACAATGTATTGCTGTTGCTCTGCTGTTGGAAGGGTG
>WJFF01000027.1:117609-133260 GCA_011800825.1 Fonsecaea pugnacius | reverse complement strand
TTCGGATTGAGTTGACTTTGTGCGTCCGTCTGCGTTTCGAGTGTGATCTGAGGGAGGAAAGAGAGCGCAGGTGCGCAGGTGCGCAGGTGGTGTGTAGGTGCGTAGGTACGTCGAGGGGAGGTCGAGAGGGCGCAGTCAAACCCCCCCTGGCAGGGAATCCGTTGCCAATGACGAGAACAAGACCTCGTTCCCCCATACCGAGTACTGGTGACTGATTTGAGGTTGGTGAAACTGTTTTGTCTGTCCCAAAGGAGTGAGGTGAGGATTACGAGCTGGAACTGTCGTAGTCTGATACATGCCGGGGAAAATCCATGGGACGAAGCGAACAAGCGGTGCCAGCCCGCAGTGGCCAGGTTATGATGGTCCCATGGTTCACCTTTTGCTGACTGCAGGCAGGCTCTGAGAAAGGAAATACGAAGACTTAACCCCGGCACTTACAGATGGCCGGATATTGGTGTACAAAGTGATGGAATCGCGAATCAGTAATGGAAGTAACCGCTGGCCTGACTCGTAGTCACTTGGTCGAATAAGAATGGCGGCAAATGGCAGGGGAGTTTTGAGGTCTCGGGAAATGCAAATACTGGTGCCTGGAGCCTGAGAGTTTGGGGGCTTCGGTATGACGCTCCCTTTTAAGCATGGGTACACCCCCACCATTGATTTCAACGGGCCCCTAATACACACAGGGCAGCAGGTGGTGGCCCCTGCCCAGTCACTTACCCGTGCCACCCTGAAACCCACAAGGCTACCCTCCATCGTCATAGCCGGCCGAGCGACTGACAAGCTAGGCCTGGAGCACCCAGTGGCACCTAAACCCTGAGCGGCTTTGGTGATGGCGAGATGGATCCGCATCCTTGCCCACTGCGCATCCCCCTCGTAAATCGTATCTGGATCATGGTTCTCGCCGGAACTACTTGATACACTTTCAACCTTCCTGAAATTCCTGAATCACGACTTCATTTTCTGCCTGATTAATCAACTTCATACCATATCCCTTTTCCCATAATTCACATTTTCCATTCTGCCCCAATCGATTTTGTCCTGAGATTTGCCGTCTGTGAACCCTCATCCCTCCCCAGGTCCCTTCCGTCGACTGCCTGTTCACTGAGTCAATCTTGTCCCATGCCCCAGTGGCGAAGGACGACGTTTCAAGATCTTCGCAAACACAATGAGTGCAGTGATTTACTCCTTCTAAAGTATCCGGCTTTCCGTCCTCTCCCAATCGGGTACCTGCATTCAGCGTAGTTCCACGAGTTCCTCTTCAGCCTATACGAACCCTCCTTGAGTTACGACGGTGGCGGCGGCGTCGCCGAGAAGACTCACCATGGATCCTCGTGGCAGCATTGACAGCTTGGGTTATGACATGTCCCAATTCGTGTCCCAACAGCCTCCACAAATCTTCGGAGCGTATCACCCAGACGGCACTCCAATACCCCCGACTCTACCACCTGGTGCATATTTTGGTGATTTCAATGATGGAGGTGCCGACGACAATGATCCAAAGCGCCGGCGCATTGCAAGGGTGCGCTTCCCTACACACCTACCAAATAAGAACCGTACCTTCTGACGGTGACTGCAGGCTTGCGACATGTGCAGAAAGAAAAAGATCAAGTGTGACGGAAAGATGCCCAAATGTGGTCATTGTATCAATTACAAGACGGAATGTATCTTCACACAGGTCGAGAAGAAGCGGAATCCTCCTAAGGGGTATGTAATTCTCGGGCTCCACAAAAATATCATAGTTGGAAAACTGATGGCTGTGACAGAGCCAAATATATTGAGGGCCTCGAAAATCGTCTCGGCCGCATGGAGTCTCTATTACGAATGTCTGGCCTCCTCAGCGAAGAAGATGTAGGAAAGACAGACTTGGGGACGTTGGAGAAGCGTCTCGCTGAAAAGGCCTCTTCAAGAGACTTCTCAACACACAAAACAGACTCTCCAGGTACTGCGAAGAGCGGTGCCAATTCTACCGTGGCTGAAAATTCCCCCCGACCCGGCTCACAACGGGAGTCTCTTGAAACCCCTCGGGACAACATGACTTCTCCGAGTACAGATGGCGAAAGACCAAGCAGGGACGACGTAGAAAATCTCTCCGAAGCAATGTGCTCGCTTGTCACCAACAACGTTGGTGAGACCAGATACATTGGTGTGTATTCTCGTTATTTGCTCGCCTTTACCCTTTTCTAACACGTTGAACTAGGATCGTCTTCGGCCTTTTCCATCTTCTCAAGTAAAGGTATAGAGTGGGTCAATGAAAAGACCGGGGATACTTCTTTCCAGGAAACCATTCAAAATGCCGTCAACGAAGACGATACCAAATGGCAATACTGGAAGCCCGAGGTGTTTGGAGACATCTTCGTCCGCCGGGTCTTCAAGCCGCTGCCGCCAAAGGAAGAAGCTTTGTCATTGTTCAAGGATTTCTTTGAAAACTTCAACTGCATGTTCCCATTGTTCCATGAACCTACCTTTATGCACCTTGTCGAGAAACAATATTCCAAGGATCCATACGAAGGGAGCGGGTGGTGGGCGAGCATAAACGTCGCTCTCGCCATTGCTTATCGCATCAGAGTCATGAGTAATGTTGTTCCACAGGAAGATGACCAAAAAGCATGGCTTTACCTGAAGAATGCCATGGGCGTCATCACCGAACTGACTATGCGAAACACCGATCTTCTGAGCGTTCAGGCTCTTCTCGGCATGGCTCTGTTCCTGCAAGGCACACCAAACCCCCAGCCATCTTTCTTTCTGATTGCTGCTGCCATCAGATGTTCACATACAATAGGACTGCACAAGCGAGGATCGGCATTTAACCTCAACCCCATCGAAGTCGAACAGCGAAAACGAGTCTTTTGGATTGGATATCTTCTGGACAAGGACGCCTGCCTGCGGGCCGGGAGACCTCCTGCGCAGGACGATGATGACATGAACGTCGAGCTACCTTCGGAGGATCCCCCTGATAACATTGGAAATGTCCCGTTGGCCGACGGTAAGAGTAAGATAAACCTCTTCCGCCTCATGTGTGAATTTGCCATTATTTCAAGCAAGGTGTACCGTCAGCTCTATTCTGTCAGAGCTTCCAAGCAAAGTGATGGTGAGCTTTTGAACACCATCGGCGAGCTCGACAAAGAGTTGGAAGCTTGGAAGGACAGTATTCCTCTGGATTTCCGACCGGAGCACGAAATCAAGACGTCGCACACCCCGCTCATCTTACATATCGTCGTCCTTCATTTCTCCTACTACAATTGTTTGACGACGATTCACCGGATGTCGGTTCACCACGGCTACTGGACCAGTCGACTGTCGGAATATGCCATCCAGGGTCTCAATGCGCGGCCTCTCAATCCTAGGGTCTTCTCTTCTGCGGCACTTTGCGTTTCAGCTGCACGGGCCTCGATCCACCTCATCAAATATATCCCACAAGGTGACTTTGCTTGCGTCTGGCTGATCCTATACTTCCCCGTTTCGGCATTGGTCACCCTTTTTGCCAACATCCTTCAGAACCCTCAAGACACCCGCGCGAGAGCCGACATAAAGCTAATGGACCTCGTCGTCAACTTTCTTTCGAACGTCGCGCATGACGAAGGCTCTGGATCGTTGAATCGCATGCTCACAGTATGCTCGGAGTTTGCACGTATTGCAAGAGTGGTGATTGAAAAGGCCGAGAAGGAAGGGTCAAAACGAAAACGGAGGCTTGTGCCTGAAGAAGTCATGCGCGTCAACCAATCATCCATGGCACAGGTTCAGGCACAGATGAACGGGCGCAAAACCGGATCTCGAAGATCAAGCGGCGCTGGTGCCTCGCCACGTACTGCGAGCAACGTGCTACCAACAACCACAACCGCCGCATCTGTGACACCCACTGCCGGTAATGGTACAGGCAACAACACGAAATCTAACAATCAGTTCTTCAACATGCCAGCATTCGATAATGATTATGCTGACCCGATTTCGGCTCCAGGTCTGAGTCCAGACATGGGTAGTCAGCAGATGCCCAGTTCCACAATGTCGCCTCTCAACGTTGGGTCTTTCCAACATCCCTTTGTCCCTCAGGATTTGTGGCAGATGCCGATGACTTTCGAGTGGGATTGGGCGGAGACATTTGGGCAGCCAGCTTTTAACGACTTTATCTTGAGCGACAATATAACTGATGGAACGATGCCTCATCCGTGATTTATGATGGAGATACACTGGGCCAGCATGTACATGAAAATACCTCGGTCAACCTTGAACCTACTACGGCGTTCATGGTGAGAAGAAAAACTGTTCTCTGATATGGAGAGCAGGACTGTTCCCGTTGGGCGGCACTGTACCAATACATGATACCCCATTCTTGCGATGCAATCTCTCTTGAACATTCTCTCCTTTTCCTCTTACCTACTTTCTGAAGCTGTTCCTACCGCTGAGGTATGTTAACCCTGGCTGATGTTTGCTTCCTACTACTGGCAAGCCTTTCGTGTCATTTCGCACCCTTGGCTAATATTCAAGGTATATAGACACCTTGGCGTCTAGTTGTGCTGAGTCGGGTCTGGCAGCATTTTTTCAGCAATCAGCTTCTCGAATGGTTCGCGGCTATTGAATTGTTTGATCCTTTCCAGAACAATCTCTTCCTCCTCAATTCACGTCCGAAACAATATCTTCTGCACAGTCTGAACTGTCATTGTCGGTTCCCACTTCCACCTTTGTCTTGTTCTCCAAGTCCTTCGATATTCATCCACAGTGTGTCCGTCCTCAAATCTTTCGATCTCCTCCATCGACAGATATCACTCTTTATCCCGTGAGACTAGATTTCTGCGTTGACCCGCGTTTCCACAGCACTTCGCAGCCAAACAGTGAAACAAGCCCTCCTCCGTGAGAACACTGCTACGTCAGCCTATCTAGTCGGACTGTTGCTGAAAAGGTATCAGAGGTAAGTACATCGTACGCCACCAATATTCTACCAGAGGAAACAACTCACACATTGTTTCAGCCTTTGTGTCAGCGCCTTGTTTGCGAGACCTTTTCTGCCCAGACCAGCAAGGGGGAGTTGCGCAGTCATTGCCAACACGACCGTACTTTCAAAACAAAGGACTTTCCACACAATTCTGTCGACTCATATACTCTCTCCGTTTTGCCTCACCATACTGGCAGGCCCCTCATTCGCGGACTCCCTGGCTTTTGCTCTCAAAACAATCATACATACATTTGCGTCAAGCCCAACTCTCCAAGGCTCTTCAAGCGGCGTCGACGCTCATACCTTTATCAGATATTTCTGACAAATCACAATCCTCCCAGCGCGACTATCAGATACTCGATCATCAATTATGGCAACCGATCACATCTTTTGGATGATGGTCTTTGAACGCCTGGGTGTGTACGATTGGTGGAGCGCTTCCTCTAGACGTTCCAAGAGCTCTGTCATCAATGCCAAACAAGAAGACTTCCCGCCCAATGCAAAGGATTTTTCGGGGGCCTCGCTCTTTGCATCCGAGACATGGATAGAAGGGCAACGCTTCGTTGTACCCGAGTCCACAGCCAGACTCATCAACGTCCATATCGTCAAGAATCCCACCCTCATCAAGACATGCATTCCACTCCCGGTGGAAGAAGCAGTCCTGCGACCAACGTGCCCGGTGATCCAGCGTCAACCTCGTGTTGAAATATCAACCATCGTCGGCAGGAATGGGGCCGTTCCTCTATCTCAGTCGTTCGTTGGAGGCAGTCTGGGCATCATAGCTGTTCTCGGAGTTCTAGCAGTCATCCTCTGCTTTCGCAACATCATCAATCATCTCATACGCGGATCCGGAGATCTCGATGTGACACGACATGGGAAAACCAAGGACTTGGACCTTCAAATGCGCAACCTCAGCGACACAATCCAGGAGCAAGCCGCAAGCATCGTGGGCATGAATGACATTGTTGCATCCTGTCACGAACGCAATAAAGAGCTCGACAGCGAGCTACAACGTTGTATAATCAAGAGGAACGAAGACAGCAAATCCATGAGAGGCAAGGATGACCTCGCCCACAAACAGCAAGCAATGCTTGAAGAAAAGGATTCTTTGATCAAGGAGCAAGAAGCCACCGTGGCCGAACAAGAGTCCATGATCAAGGAGCACCAAGGCGCTCTGGCGCGACTGAGCGAGATGCAGGAAACTCTGCGACACCAGGAGAACGAGATCAAAGAGAAGGAAAGCGCCATCGCGCAACTCATGGGGGAAAAGGAGGCGGCCTTGGAACAAGTGAGCGTGCTTGGTAGCGTCCGAGACCGGTTGACGAGGCAACTGGAGCAGGCGAATAAGGATTTGCGCTCAGCGACGTTTTCCGACACGGACCTCACGCGGCGGAGGGAGGAGATGTTGACGAAGCAGAACAAAAAGCTTCATACTTACACCCTCCACATCAAGGGTCTCAAGGCGCAGATCGAAGGCCTTGGCCAAGTGCCCGTCCCGGCGCCGGTGGACGCCGCCGGGCCAAATCCGACATCTGCAGAGCCGGGGGCCGCTTCTCCGACGTCGGCACCTCCCTTGTCCGCTCCCGATCCTCGCCGTCAAGCGATGATGGAGAGCCGCTGGGCCGAGGCGTCTCCTCCCAGCCAATCTGCCGCATTCCGCGGCGGCTGGCAAGGACGGGGGCGCGGTCGTGGCAGAGGTGGACGTCGATCGTGAGGTCCTCGTTGGAACGGGCGTGATGGACTGATTTCGTGAGGGGCAATAGGCAGGACGGCCAGGTGGAGGACATTGGCTATTATTCAAAGATCACACATCTCAAATCAGGGCGTCGACAGGTAGAAGGTATGGCAAGGACGGCCAGGTGAAGTATCATGGGTTATTCAAGACGAGACAATTCAACCTTCGTGCGTTCATGCTTTCATTTCCGCCGCCATGCTGTCTTACAAGCCCAACCCTTCCGCAAAATCCTTGCACGTAGTACAGAAACCCCAAGTCTTTGCGCAGTTGAATTCGATACTTTCCTGGCTGCT
Source organism: Fonsecaea pugnacius (assembly GCA_011800825.1). NCBI lineage: Eukaryota > Fungi > Ascomycota > Eurotiomycetes > Chaetothyriales > Herpotrichiellaceae > Fonsecaea > Fonsecaea pugnacius. The sequence continues at coordinate 126,305 of WJFF01000027.1, read as the reverse complement.
CGACGGGCTCGTGGTGGCGGCACCATCGGAGAGCAGAACCACGTCGTAGCCTTTTGTGAATGCCTAATCGTCAACAATTCCCAGATTAGCGACGGATTGGACCTTGGTTATTTGGAGAGAGAGAAGACGGAGGAAGAGAGGGATGGTAATTTCACCACGTCGACCTACATCCTGAAGACTCCCACCCACACACTGATCCGTGTTCACTCCAGTGAAAAATAACGTCTTGATGCCTTCCTTCTCAAGAAACTCAGTGCACAAAGTACTTTGACCCCAGAGCCCGGACATGCGGTTCTTGTGGATCCATACATCTGGCGGAATAAGCTTCTTACCGTCTGTCTCGTACGTCTGTTTCAGTTCCGGGGTCAAGTCGGCGTTCCACGTGTCACGCATCAGAAGCCGTCCGCCTTGGATCGTGCTGCCATCACCGAGGGTTACAGGGCCAATTTCACTTCCAAGTCCTTTGTAGATTCGCGGGTTCTTGCCGGACGTTTCGATCTGCGGGTCTGGGAAGTCATGGCACCCCTCGTTGACACCGTGCGAGTCGACCGCTGCTTGCTTCTCCTCGACTTTGTCATAAGATTCAAACTCGCCTGCGAGGACGGTTTCGAAGCCAAAGGCGCGGAGAGTGCCCGGCGGCATCTCGGCGATTTCTTGGTCGGTCAAACCCCAATTCAGCCAGATGATGCGCACGCCCGCTTTCCGGGCCGCCGGGATGGCGTACTGGAGAAGCTGCTGCTGCGCGACCAGGCCCTTGGAGTCCTCTGGCCGTCCGAGCTTAGGGGAGAGGAAAAAGTTCTGCATGTCGATGATGATGAGGGCCGATTTCGGCGGGTGGATGGTGATGGGGAGGGTAGTTGTCTTTACCGTGAAGTTGGGAGAAGGCGTGGGGGAGGTGAGCGTGGGCGGGTGTGTCAGGTCGAACCCCGTCTTGGAGTCATAGAGCCAGAAGTTGGCATTGGGATTGCCGACGACACCCTTGCGGTGGGTTGGATCGGTATTGTTCATGTTTGAAGGGGTCAGATTAGGGGGCGGGTGGGTATGTAGATGACACGAGGCTGAAGGGGAAAGGGGGGAAGGCTGCGACTAGGAGACGTAAGTAATTGACTTGGCTCAGTGTTGCAGACACCAGTGGCGACTGTTATGGAAACAGAAAGGACTGATCTGAAAAGTATATGGCGTTGGACAGATATAGGATGCACGACATGGTCGTATCGGTCTTCCTTCTGCCCTCCATCAATACGTCGTCGGCAAGAGACGCAGACGGACAAGGATCCCAAATACCCCGCAGCCAGCAAAGATAAGACAAGGAAGGACCTCAAACAGGAAGGAGCAGCTGCTGTGTTACACTCTAGTTTGTACAATGTGCACGGTCATCTCCGTCTAGAAGTTGTGGTGTTTTGATACAAGGGGTCAAATATTTGCTATGGAGGAGCATCCAGGATGCACGTCTCTCTTTGATGTCTACCGAGTACCTTGTTGCTATTCGTGTTGTCTTAGGTAGTGAACGACAAGGCGAGTCAGGGACCCCCTCCCTCCCCCTTTTGGCTTGCCCTCTCGCTGCTTTTTCCTGGACGCTCACTAGCCTATCAACAGTGACGTCAAATGCCCTAAAGCGAGCCCAAGGTAGCCTCACTCCCTAGGTAGGCTTAAACAGCCATGCCTCCTTCACTAAACTGTTAGCCCATGAATTCAGAGGCGTGATAGGCACCAAGAGGCTGCCACTGGGCCGGGCATCAGGCGGCACGGTGGACAAGTGGCACAGTGGGCACGAGATCCCTGATTATTCTACCCCACAAATTAATTACCTACACACCCATCACCCAAAATGCGCTCGTAAATAAATGGAAAACTGTCCACAAGACTGCTGCCCTCCACCGCTTGTTGAGCTTTCAGCAGCTTGATATTCTTATTCACTGCATTGACAATTTCTTTGCATAGCGTTTATCACTTCTGTCTCATTGTCTTGCTCTATTGACAATTCTCCTCTCCCACATACCATCACGTTCTCACAATGGCTCTCCTCCAAGCTAGGGTCAAGAGCATCCTCTCAGGCGACACCTTGATCATCACCAATGCAAAAGGCGCCGAACGAACCCTCTCTCTAGCCTACATCAGTGCCCCGAGATTGAAAAGAGAAGGTGACGAGGTCGGTGGTATATCCCTCACGAGACCTACAAGGGCCAACAGCTAATCCTGCGCAGCCCTTTGCCTTTCAGTCCCGCGAATTTGTCCGCGAGCTGGTCCTCGGCAAGGTCATTCAGTTCCAAGTCCTCTATGCTATTCCGACCACAAAACGTGAATATGGCCGAGTCAGACTCCCGAACGGCGCCGAGTTGCCCGATCTCCTTGTCCAAGAAGGCTGGGCCAAAGTGCGAGAAGATGCTGGGAAGAAAGAGGACGACGAAGATGCCTTGGCATACCTTGACAAGCTGAGATCGTTGGAGGCCGACGCCAAATCTCAAGGCAAAGGTCTGTGGGCCAAGGGTGGTCAGATCGAGAACTCGTCCGAGGTCTCCGACCCCAATGCCTTGGTTGATCAATACAAGGGCAAGAAAATCGAAGCTATCATAGAGAGGGTTTTGACAGGAGACCGCTTGATTGCTCGTCTCATGCTCACCCATAACAAACACATTCAAACCATGCTTGTCCTGGCTGGAATACGAACCCCCGCGACCAAGAGAACTACGCCGGAAGGGAAAGAGGTCCCGGCTGAGCCCTACGGCACCGAGGCACACGCCTTCGTGGACGAGAGGTTACATCAGCGCAAATGCTCCGTCGAACTTCTAGGAGTGACGCCGCAAAATCAACTCATTGCAAATGTTCTGCACCCCAAAGGAAATATTGCCATGTTTCTCCTTGAGGCAGGGCTGGCTCGCTCCAACGACCAACACGTCACCTTACTGGGCAATCAGATGGCCCAGTTTAGAAACGCCGAGAACGCAGCAAAGAATGCCAGAAAGGGCGTCTTCACTGGCGTCTCATCATCCAAAGCTGCCGGAGTGCAGGAGGCGGACTTCACAGTCTCCAGGGTTCTCAATGCCGAGACGGTCTTCATTCGAACCCGATCTGGCGACGAACGCAAAGTGACCCTGTCCAGCATCCGTCAACCCAAGCCTTCAGATCCGAAACAATCTGCGTTCGGCGCCGAGGCAAAGGAGTTTCTCAGGAAGCGATTGATCGGAAAGCACGTCAAGGTGAGCATCGACGGCAAGAAGCCAGCATCGGAAGGCTTCGAAGAACGCGAGGTGGCCACCGTGACCGTGGGCGGAAAGAATGTCGCTTTGACCCTGGTAGAGGCTGGTTATGCGTCTGTCATTCGACATCGAAGAGACGACGACGATCGCTCACCCGACTATGATGCGCTGCTTCTCGCTGAGGAATCGGCTCAGAAAGAGGGCAAAGGCATGTGGTCGGACAAACCCCCTGCAGCCAAGCACTATCAGGACTATTCCGAAAGCTTACAAAAGGCCAAGATGGAGGCATCAGTGCTGCAAAGACAGAAAAAGGTTCCAGCTGTGGTCGACTTCGTTAGGACTGGTTCTCGATTCGTCGTTCTTGTTCCCCGCGAGAATGCAAAATTGACTTTTGTTCTTTCCGGTATTCGGACGCCGAAGCCTGCCCGTCAGCCTGGAGACACCGCCGAGCCTTTTGGACAGGAAGCCTATGACTTTGCCAACAGAAGATGTATGCAGCGTGACGTGGAGATCGACGTGGAGGATACCGACAAAGTTGGCGGGTTCATCGGCACCATGTACGTTGGCCGCGAAAACTTTGCACGAGCTCTATTAGAGGAAGGCCTTGCAGAAGTTCATGCATACTCAGCTGAAAAAAGCGGACATGCAAATGAGCTGTTTGCGGCCGAGAAGAAGGCAAAGGAGGCTCGGAAGGGCATTTGGCACGACTGGGACCCAAGCAAGGACGCCGACGAAGACGAAGCTGAACCTGCTGCGAATGGCACCAACGGCACCAACGGAGAGGGAGCCCAATCGACCTCAAGAAGAAAAGACTATCGCGATGTGATGGTGACACATGTTGACGAGACGGGAAAACTCAAGGTTCAACAAATCGGTGCTGGCACCGCAAGCCTGACAGAGCTCATGAATGCCTTCAAGTCCTTCCATTTGAACAGGGCCAACGACCTACCACTGCCTGGGCCACCCAAGGTTGGAGATATCGTTGCTGCCAAGTTTACAGTGGACGATCAGTGGTATCGAGCGAGAGTAAGGAGAGTTGACCGTGACGGGAAGAAAGTGGATTTGATCTACCTCGACTATGGCAACTCGGAAACCGTTCCCTGGACCCGATTACGACCGTTGACTCAACCACAATTCTCCACCCAGAAGCTCAAGCCCCAGGCGACTGATGCCGTCCTGTCTTTCCTGCAACTTCCGACTGCTGAGCAGTATCTGCGAGACACTGTTGATTTCATCGCAGAGCAGACGGACGGCCGGGAGCTGGTTGCGAATGTGGATTACATTGCTCCGGAAGGAACGCTGCATATTTCTCTGCTTGACCCGAAGGCGTCCAACAAAATCGATGAAAGCATCAATGCAGAGGTCATTCGAGAAGGGCTGGCCATGGTCCCAGTCAAGCTGAAGGCGTGGGAACGGCAATCTGCAGACACATTGGCAAGGTTCCGAGAGCTCCAGGAGGAAGCAAAGAAGGAACGAAGGGGTATGTGGGAGTATGGAGACCTGACGGAAGACTAGCTGAGACGCTGCGAACATTGGCAACGTGACCGACCAGGCATGGATTCATTGTCACCGGAGAGAGTGCAGTGGGCATGAACGCCTTATCCTGAGACTCAAAGCTATCAACATCGTCCATATTTTTCCCTCTGTTCAGCCCCTTCGACCTCCTTGACCCACCGCAGTCTATGCTTCACGTTCATCTCAACCGCTGGTACCTTCTCCAATACGCTGGCGTCGTCAAGCGTCCCCACTTGGATTACAAGAATATCTTGCGGCCCTGGCCCGTGCGGTATTGCGTAGATAGGACTCCCACACTCGGGACAGAAGGACAGTGAAAATTCAAAGCCTTCATCGACGTGTTTCGTCTTCACCGTCTTCAAACTGCCGCCAGTAAGGATGAATGCCTTTGAAAGAACGGTCAGGTTGAGGGACGTAAATGCACCCGTGATTTTGCGACAGGGCCGACAGTGGCATGCTTTCGTTTGCTAATTTTGCTCCCGAACATGAACATCTCTTTTGCGTGTATTTAGGCATTGGGGCTCTTTACCATATCTGCGGCCTCGGGGTCAACATCGAGATTAAACTTGACGTTTCCACAAAGACAGCTCCCTCCGACCATGGCTGGAAGATGTGTTTGCGAGCTGAGGTTAAGCGAGCAATGGTAGGTATACTTTTCGTCAAAGCGTTGAATCGGAAAGAGAGAGGTGAAGTCGAGTTTCAACGTGAAGTGCCGGACTATGAGGTGGCTTTGGTGATGCATGTTGGGTTGGGTCCGGAGAGTTGTTCAGGCCTCCCATCCAACATGAGCATCACTCAGCCCTGACGTACCTATGTCCCTCTGTGTACCATTGTCAGTCCGCAACAGCTTCGCTTGTATAGTGCATCAAGGTCAAACGTACCGGCTCACGACCCACAAACTCAAACAAGCCATAACTAGAATGTTTTAGGAAAGTTTACTCTCGCAAGTTTGAAAGTAGGTGGCGCCTCTCGATCGCAGCCTTGCCGGAACAACTATTTATCCGCCCATCGGGCAAGGCGCCGCACGCGAACGACCCGATCTGGGGACAAGCGAGGATCATGCCAATTCTACTCGAATCTGCAGGGTCTCATTACCGCCCAATAACCGTGCATCCAAGTCCGGCATCGCGACTGTTGTAAAAGCCAAATCCTAATCATCTTGCCGGCAGCGTGAGATCGTGTCTTGATCAAATCCACCCGGACGAAGAGATCGCACCTTGTCGATGCCCTCAAACCGACCGCGTGTGAATCGACCTTGATTTCGGCTTGGACTTGCGCATGTCCTCTCCAGCACATTCCCAACCTCATCTGAGCATCATCACTCGGCACCTTCGATCCCGCGACCCCATCCCTATCTAGTGTGTTTGCGACTAGATGACGAAACCACCTCATCCTTTCTGGCCTCGGCCTTGTCGATAGCGATTCCCAGCTCCCCCGACACTACGGCAGAAGAGCGCAAACACTTTGGCTTGGACATCATCTATTGCCATCACGGTTGCGGTATACTGAGGCTGTCGCACCCTGGCCTCCGCAGCGCACAGCAGGATCCCACCACAGACGGCTGCCCCAGGTCGTGAAAACGGTGGTCGCGATGTCCTCGGATGCAAGACACCCCCGAAAGAGCCTCGAGTTCCTTGACGATGGCAGACCCCGGTTCCACGGCTGCTCAAGAATCACGGAGTACGAATACATGGGTAAACTGGGCGAGGGAACTTTTGGTGAGGTGTCCAAAGCGAGATCCAAGAGGACGGGTCAGATTGTGGCGCTGAAAAAGATCTTGATGCACAACGAGAAGGATGGATTCCCCATAACCGCACTGCGGGAGATCAAGTTGTTGAAGCAACTAGACCACATCAACGTCTTGAAGCTGGCAGAGATGGCCGTTGAGCGACCGAAGAATGCGAGCAAGAAAACGAGCATGTTCATGGTGACACCGTACATGGACCACGATCTATCGGGCCTACTGGAAAACCCCGATGTCAATTTCACCACGCCGCAGATCAAGTGCTACATGAAGCAACTCCTCGAAGGCTGCGCATATCTCCACGAGAACAAAATCCTCCATCGAGACATGAAGACCGCCAACCTGCTCATCAACAATCGAGGGATTCTCCAGATTGCGGATTTCGGGCTGGCGCGTCCTTATGACGATGAGCCCCCCAAGCCAGGTCAAGGAGGCGGAGAAGCCACCAGAGAATATACTACTTTGGTTGTGACACGATGGTATCGGCCACCAGAACTGCTGCTCCAACTGCGCAAGTACACCACTGCGATCGATATGTGGGGAGTGGGTTGTGTCTTTGGCGAAATGTTCAAACACAAGCCCATCTTGACTGGAGACAGCGATCTGAATCAGGCCAGATTGATCTTTGAGCTGCTGGGATCCCCTACCGAGGAGAATATGCCCGGTTGGCGAGAACTTCCTGGCGCCGATGCTATCTTGGAATTTGAACAAATGCCACCCACGCTCAGCCGTCAATTCCGCGACCTCGAGCCTCTAGCACTCTCGCTGCTGAGTGAGCTCCTGAAGTTGGATTGGCGAAAACGAATCAATGCCATCGACGCCCTCAAACACCCTTACTTTCACTCTGCACCCTACCCAGCTAGACCTGAAGAATTACCCTCTTTTGAAGAGTCACACGAGCTGGATCGAAAGAAGTTCAGAGACCAGAGAACGAAACGACCGCCTGCACCAGCTGGTGGCTCTGTAGGTATTGGTCCGCAGGGAGAATGGGGTATCAGCGGGAGGCCCCTTCCACCATACGAAGGAATGCGTGGTGGCGGCCCCCCTCCTGGTGCTCGTGCGCCTGGTGGCAGACCACCATACGCCAACGGCCACAACAACCAACCCTATAACAGACGACCACCAGGTCCACCTCCTCAGAATGGTGCTTACGGCGGCGGTGGTGACTATCGAGGTGCGAATCCTTATCCTTCCCACCGTGACATGCCACCATACGACCAAGGTCATCGTCCGCCTTATGATGACTCGTACCCGCGACGACCCCCTCCCGATCACACAATGCCCCCGCGATTACCACCTGCAGAAGTCGACTCGTATCGCCATGGGCCTCCAGAAATTCCACCTTATCGTGACGACGGGCGCGGTCCACCTCCACCAAGATCTCGAGCACCTCCTGCCGCTGGTGGAGGTGCCGGCGGTCCGGCAGGTGGTGGTAATCGTGACACATATATTCCTCCATACTCGAGTGCCGACCCTCATGCGGCCCCTCCGAAGCACCGACGTAGGGACGATCGGCCAGGGTACCGTGATGGACCCCCTGACTATGGTGAACCGATACGCTATGAGGAGCCTAGTGGGAGGGAACCAGCAGACAGAGATCGTGACCGGGAACGAAGGCCAAGAAGTCGAAGTCCCGCACGGGATTGGGAACGAGAGAGGGATGGGCACCGGGATAGGAGAGACAGAGATCGAGACATGGGAAGAGACTACAGGGAGCGAGATAGGGACAGAGGTGGATATGGTGGACAAGACCCATATCGTCGATAGGAACGACGAAGCTTGGGATCTGGTGGTGCTGGCATAAGCACTGGGAGGAAGCACGCCCTTGCAGATTGCCACCGCGTGCTGCACAGTGGTGCGGTGCATTACCAAACCCGACAATGGCAATAACGGCATTGGGATCGAACGGATTAAGATGATGACGAGGATGTGATGAAAGGATGCCTCTTGCATTTGCATAGCGAACGGTGCAGCGGGATTGATTGAAACAAGGGGAAAGGCAGGCACAACAAAGTCGACCACAGGGCGCAGCATTATTGGTCTCTGCCACTCACCGCACGGCGTTCACTTGGGTTCATGAAGGGAGCAAGGGCAAAAAACGGGCTGCTGATGTGGAAATTCCAAAGCTGGGGGTTTCGGAAAAGCAAAGCAAACAACCAACCATGATACCCCCCTCGAGGACTTTTATGTCCCCCGGCCAATATTTTTTATTTTTCCAAGGTTGAAAGAATTTTGCTTGT
>WJFF01000027.1:99978-111197 GCA_011800825.1 Fonsecaea pugnacius | reverse complement strand
TCAGCCTCGTCACAGTCACAGCCATGGCACCCAACACCATTGTCCTAATCACAGGCGCCAACACAGGTCTCGGCCTCGAGACTGTCAGGTCTTTACTCCAGTCTCCCAACAGGACATATACCATCCTCCTGGGCGGCCGGAGTCTGGACAAAGCCACCACTGCTGCGGAGCAGGTCAAGGACGAGTTCCCCCAGAGTCAAAGCGTTGTGACGCCCGTGCAGATTGACGTCGAGGACGACGAGTCAATCAATACCTTGTTCGAGAATCTGGAGCGGCAATATGGAAGACTGGATGTGCTGATCAACAACGCTGGTAAGGATTCTGTCCTATTGTAATCTAGCCGCACCTTTCATCTCATCGCCATTCCTTAAAGCTCGTTAATACCAAAAGGCGCTGACCTTGTTGCTTCCCTGTGCTTCGACAGGTGGCCAGCTCGAGCCAAAAATGTCCTCTGGCGAACTCACCATGCGCCAGATGTGGAACAAATCCTGGGACGTCAACGTCTCAGGCACGTACATCCTCACATACACATTCATCCCACTTCTACTAAAGTCCTCCGACCCTCGCCTCCTTTTCATCACAAGCGGGACTGCCACTCTCACCGAGAGCACAAATCCGGCGGTCATCGCCAATCACTCCCCGGGGGAAAAGGGTTGGCCCAAGACCAACCGTGGCCTCACTGGCCTAGGGATTCCGGCATACAGGGCCAGCAAGACTGGAATGAACATGATGATGCGCGAGTGGGTCAGGGTCTTGAAAGACGACAATGTCAAGGTGTGGTGTGTGAGCCCCGGCTTTTTGGCAACGGGGCTTGGTTTTGGCAACCCGGAGCGATTGAAGCAGCTGGGTGCATTGGATCCGAGTGTCGGAGCCGGCGTGGTGAGAGATGTGGTAGAGGGACTGAGAGACCAAGATGTCGGGTCTGTCGTGAGGAAAGATGGGGTCCAGCCTTGGTGATGATCGGAAGTGACTGAGCGAAGTTTGCGCCACGCAAAGGAGATAACTTGGGCATCCAGCCACGAGCGAGAGAGTCAATGGCATTCTCACTGATTTTCATACTCGCCCAGAGACGTCAGTGGGCCATCTTCCCCCATGATCTGTGAGTCGAATGTCATCCATTCCATACTGTCAAATTCATCGCCCATGAAATTGAAGGGATCAAGAAACGTAAAAGACGGTTCTTGATCGACCGGAAGATAAGACTGGCTCTCTTGAGACTGCAGCGATAGTAGGTACGGGTCGAGCTCCTGCCAGTCGTGAGCCATGTTGGTTCGATCGATACTAAGTGGGAAATGTTTGTTGGCGTGATCCATATTCGGAGAGTTGGTGCTATCCAGCACGAGATGGAGGGCAGACGAGACCCGCGCTGCATCTTTGCTCAGGCTGGACTTTTCAGTACAGATGACAATAGCCTGCTCGAGAAGAGCGACCACCTCCGCCTCAGTGGCAGCTTCAATGAGCGGTGGGACGCCCTTGAAGAGACATTTGCGCCGGATGTGGACTATCAGGCAAAGTGTCATGACACCAAGCAGGAAATCGTTCATAGTGAAGTTTGTCAACATCCACTGTTCCCTATGCAATAAGCCGCCCGGATCCATCTCCTTGTATACGGCAATGAACTGGCTGACGAGTCGTGTTGCAGCATCCACGCAGGATTGTGTGCTTGACAGGTTGCCGCGGGCCATATACGGCCGATGGAGAACCAAGAGGCTCTTCAAGTAGATGAAATCGATATAGAGTCTTGTCATGATGGCAAATGGCGATTCCGCAATTGACTCTGACAGAGGCCGCGTCCTCAAAACTTCTGGAGTGATTTCGTGCATGCGTTGAATTTCTCGGTCGAGCTGGAGCACCTCCGTTTCTGTCTTCAATTCGAGCGAGAGTGCATTCTGGTATACCTTTGCGAAAGTGTGCATTTGCCTGTCCTTGACAATAAACCAGAGGAGTCGGGTCATTTCGTTCTCCGGACGGGAAGGTGGTAGTACCGTGGTATCTTGATCGAAATCCGAATCCGTGAGATTACTCGGTGCCTTGGTGTCACAGTTCTCCAGGCAGATGGTGCTTGGGACGCCGAGCTGAAATGAGATCATGAGGTCCATCTGCTTGCATGTGGACCAGAACCGTCGACGCATCTCCCCTTCAAACACTGTAAAAGAGCCGAGAGAGTCAGGGTCCCGGTGGTAGCCCATCTCATGGGCCATGCGCACAACCACCGCCAATATGGCTCCCACTTCACGCGAGGGGTCGAGGCTTCGGAGATTTTTGTATTGAGCATATAGCCCAAGTGCCTCGACCGTCCATGGTTGAGGTTGGTAATATCCTCCTGCCACCAGGCACTGCGCGGCAGCTGTGTGGAATTTGGAGCCGGCAGTGGTCATCGGTTCATTTGATGGAACTCCTTGCGTCGCTTTGATCCAAGTGGCTATGCTGCAGATTGAAAATAGGATGGAGAGCCAAAGTGGATTGACACTCGTCATCTCGCACCAGAATGCTTCATACTGCCGCTGGAAATGATACGCATGAATGAACGGGACAATGAAAGTCTCGCCCTGGAAATAGACGGCGAGTAGCCGATCCACCTTTTGTCTTGAAGGGAGGTACTGAGATAGGATATGTTTTAAGGGATAGTTGCCCGGGATTCCGAATATCAGCTCGTGGCAACTGCTCGGAGTGCTAGAGGGTTCTGATAGATTTTCGTTGTCGTTCGCTTGTTGACCATGAGCTCCGCCCGCCAGCGCGGCCTTCAATTCCTGAATATCCTGCAGTATGGCTGACCAATGTGTCGATCCAACATATGTCGTAGAGGTGGTCTCCTCATGATGAGCACCAGCCGTGTCACTGAAGGGTGCAACAGGCGGTGTCACTAGTTTTGCTGGTGGTGGTGCCGTGTCCTTGCTAATCTGCACTGCTCCTTGGTTTTCCATCAGTTGACTGACCAAAGCCTCCAGATGTAACAGCCTATCTTCAGCCACAGAGGGACCGTTGCGGTTCGGGTTCCCGTGGCGCACATTCCCAGACCTATGAGGGTAATGGCAGATGTCACTGTTGCCTCGTTTCACACAGCTGCTGCAGGGCTCGTTGCGGTCACATCTCAGTTTGGCTTCTTTGCACTGAGCGCACACATACGACTCTCGGCCCCGCCTTCCAGAACCCGGCAGGTGCTTCTTTGATACTGAGCAGAACTTGCCACTCAAATCTGTGAAGTCTGCCATTGTGTGTGTGTCTTGAACCAGAGCTATCGTCCCTCACTGACAAAGAAGAACGCTACCGTAGGAAATGAGCTCTGCCAGCGATGCGAGTTGGTCGGCCTGTGTGAGCAACAACGCACGTGCGATGTGACGCCGTCTGAGTCGACGTCGACCGCGTTGAAGACGGTGATTTTCCGAATGTGCTTGAGGCAGGTATTAGGATCAAGCAACGTTGGCATCGATGGCAAAGTCGATGTGGGCAGAGCGCGCTTTGTGGATGATCAAAATGACAGGAAAACAGGCCGTTCAAGGGACCAGGGTTTGGGACAAATTGGTGGCGGCATGCGCCACACCCTCAACCTCAACGCCTACGTTTTCCCAGGCGACATACAACATCAACGACAAATTAAGGGCTTTGAACAAGACGAGTGGATTGAATCCATATATTTTTGTAAGCTATTGGATCACTATGAGTGATCAGTACACGCTGTGTCGATGGTACAAAATTTGTCCTCCAGTAAAGTCCAAGCTCCGCCCCATCTCACCGCCATACATTGATTTCATAGAAGACCCTGCTCACATTTTTTCTTTGAAAGCAAAAAGAAATAAAAAACCTTGCAAGTATTAGGGGGAAACGCCTGTGTAATAACACAGGGGGGCACAAGAAAGCAAAACAATTGACTCGGCCATGGGCCCTTGGCCCAGCACACTCCTTCCCTGGCTGTCCAGGATGAGACCAACTTGATCTCAAAAGACCAAGTGTCCCATCCATTCCGTATGTCAAGCAGGAAGAAAATCCAAGCCGACAGGCAAGAAGTGGCCCTCCAGACCACCGGTATTGATCACCGCCAACTGTCCATGATGCCAACATGGTGTGACCTGAAACATCGAAAGACGTCCAGCGCCACGATCATGTTGTGTTAATAACGTGGAAGATGAATATTGCCCATGTGTTCGAGCGCGGGATCTTGAAGACGATAGCGAGGTGCAACGCCCAACTCGTTCTCAGCACCAGGGGTGCCTCGGTCAAATTGAGAGCGGCGACGACGTTGTTCTTCACGGTACACCTGGCCTTGTCTAGGCGCGAAAAGTCCTATAAAGCACCACAGTCAGCACACCGAAGTCGAAGGCGAGATAAGAATAAGTATGCTCACGGAGAGGTGCGGCGGGGACGACCGGCAAACGGGTCATAGGGATTGCGAGTGTCAATGAAGAATGGAACTCGGCGACGTGTCGGTGATGCCTTGTTTGCAGAAGCCTTGGGAGGGGAGCTCGCTGTGGGCTTGTTGGCACGAGCAGGAGGCATGTAGACACCATTGCGGACTGTCTCGGCAACGTTGAATCTTCCGGTGCGACGCATTGGGCGGCGACGACGGAAGGCAGCAGCACCAGGATGTGGCACGGGATACCGGCCAGGATTCAAACGAATTGGGAGGTACAGACCAACATGCTCCGCATTCTCGACTGACCGACGCATCTTTGAGTGGTTATCAGGTTCAGGAAACTTCTCCTCTTGCCCGGCGTTCTGAACGTTGCCGGCGACGAAGAGCTGCAGAAATGGTCAGCTGGGAAAGAAGGAGGGCACGGAATGACTCAACTTGCCTTTGGGCGAAACCCAGGGTGCTCAAGCATGACGGAAGAGTTTCGGAACTTCTGGACAAGACAATCCTTTCCTTGAATGGCTGCGTGACATGGTGAGCTCCTTGTGAAGATGGCGCAGTGAAGAGAGGTGATACTCACTAGCATAAGAGACCTCGGCAATCTTGTCTGAGGCGAAGCAGTTCCAGCGCTTACCGGCGCGAGCAAGGACAAACTAAAATAGAAGTGAGTGATAGGAAGGCCAAGTGAGTATGATGGGGTCACAAACGGGAATGATTGACTGAGCCTGAAGAAGAGTTAGCGGCAGCAATGACATAGAGGTAAGGGAGAACTGACGTCAATGAAGTTGATGAAGGCATAGCCGACATTGCAGTTGTTTGCGAAATCTGCCAGTGGTTGTGAGCAGTTGAACAACTGAGACGGCGAGAAGAGTTTGAACTTACCAATGCGCAGGTACATGAAGTCGTAGCGGCCACGGCTGGTGACATCAAGGAGATTCTTCAACATGGGTTGATCAACGCGGTTGGGGATGTTGCGAAGCATGATCTAAACTCGTTGTCAGTTGACGCAGCAAAGTCTGATGAGATGCAACTGACAGTGGTGCGGACATCAAGGCCAGCCTGAATACGAGCAATATCGACGGCGTTGTGGTTCATGGCCTGGTTGAGGCGACGACCATTGCGAAGACCATCACGCTGGATTGCATAAGCGATACGATCATAGTCAGGATCGAAAGGGACTCGTGAGCGACCAGTGACAGAAAGTTGTTCGTGATGTTCCTCGTCGAACTCGGTAACAACACGAACGTCAGGCTGGAACGACGCGACGTCCAAAACAGCACCCTAAGATATGTCAGTCTGCCGGAGTTGGTCAGAGGGAGACAACACACATGAATGATGGTTCCGCGAATGACATCCTTGGCAACCTCAACGAGGTCGGCATTGAAGAATTCCACACGGATCTCTCGGACATGAGTCTGGGTGGTGGGAATGGTATGAAAAGCCTTCACATCACCACATTGCGCAAGGAGACGTCTGACTTCAGTAACAACAGGGGCTGCTTCAACCGGTGGTGCAGTGGCATGTCCATTGTAGTAGATACTGACGATGATTTGTCCTTCATGGTCGGTGACGAGGGACGGGTCTCCACCATTGTCTGAAGTATACTTCTTTGCCTTGAGGGGAAAGATGTAGCTGTATGGCAAGATGGCGTGAGCGACGTCCGCAGCTCGCTTTGCATCGCGAATATCAGCGCAGGACACAACGAAGAGGCCGCTGGAGATTGCAGTGGAGTTGATTCCTCTGATGCTTGGGAAGTACTCAATCTGCTGTCGTTAGTACCTGCATGAAGACGAAAGCCAATGGGTTATCTTACCGGGAAGTGGCGGCTGATGACCTGAGAGGTGAACTGAAGTGGCACACCGGTGACGACAAAGGAACGAGAGATACCCTCATCAAGACTGAAGACACCCTCAGTGATGTTGAAGTCGTGGAGGAAGATACCAGCGACGTGGTTGAAGGGGGTCTCGTCAAGCTTCAGCAAGCCGAATCCATAGCGAGCAGCATTTGGATTGACAGCAGGGACTTGAGCAGAACGTGGAGCTCCAGGAACGTTGACGGGGAAATACGCGAACTTGGCAGGCATGCGCGACTGCAGGGTTGTTAGTGTATGTACTCCGTCAATGTTGGTGCAGGAAGGTCTTACTCCAACGGTATCTTGGGCACGGTCGACGTATCCAGCCTGAGCCTGAGCCTCTTTCTTCATGAAGCCATTGGACAATCTTGGAGTGAAGACCTCAGCAGTGGGAGAGAGTTGTTGGCCTTTGGCTGCAACGGGAGCGGTAAGGAAGACATCCTCTTCAGACTCATCGCAGACACTGAGACCAGTCAGTCCATTACTCAACAAAAATGATGAGAGGGAATGTCAATTGTCACACTTACCTGGCGTGCTTGGGCTTGGTAGGACGAAGCTTCAAGACAGGGCGAACGAAGTCAGAGACACGTCCCTTGGACCCAAAGTCGGCCTCAGGAGTGAACGCAGTCAGGTTGGTTGATGGAGTTCCATGGTTGGTGGTCTCATCAGTAGAGTGAGGAGAGGAAGCCATGGCTGAGCCACGCGGAGGAGACATTGCTGTTCAGTGCAGGCAGTTAGCAGGTGGCTCGAATTCATAGAGGTGAGGATAGAAGGAGAGTGTCTGGTATTGTTTGAAAACTCGAGTCCAAAAACATGATGTTTTCAATGCAGTCAACAAGCCAGGGCACGGCAGTGAGAACCAATGCCACGGATGCTGGCATGAAGGCTTGGGAAGAGGCAGGGATAGTGATGATGGCCATTGAAAACTCGCTTCTCTTGGTAGAGCAGTGAGTTGATGGGCATTGGATGAAACTTACCAAAAACGTGCAGAGATGAGGTTTTGGAATGAGGTGACGCTCTGAAAACAATGAAGAGAGTGTGCTGTAGTAAGGAATGTGATGAAGTGAGGACGAATACCAAGAAGATTCGAGGGATTGATGGTGTAGAAGGAGTGTGAGGGTGGTAAAGGAGAGAGAGAGATGGAGGGAAGTGAGATGAGTTGTGTCGGAAAAAAGAAGATGCGAATTTTTTTCGTGGGAAGGAGCGGCTGGGAAACTGTTCACAACAATCCACAACGGGAATAGACCGATTTCAAACGACGACAGGAATCTCGAATGACGCAGGCAATGGTCGTCGTGACGATGGGAGAGGTAGCGACGGCGCTGCCAAGTGAGAGTCCTCGACGTTCACCCACAAACGAGACTTTCAGATCAATTCCATTCCCTCAGCCGCTCTGGTCGGCGTCTTGCCCATAGAGTTTGTATGCGCAGCGACCATCCCACAGCCCTTACCTGCGGCAACGAGTATGTCCCACATGTACCCGATGTGAGGCCAAGGTCTCCCATTGCCCTCTCACTTTGCACCTCACTTTCGACGACATCATCATCCTCGTTGTCTTGGCTTGCATGGTCCCGACAATTTCAGGACAACATATTGGTAAGCGGGTGCATGCGCTTTGCAAATCCCTTGTTCATTCGAAATTGAACCTGCCTCTGAAGCTTGGATAGACGACAACAGGTTGTCCTCACTCCCACGGATCACGTCTCACCATTTAGCTCTTTCATGGTCTTCTTCTTGTCTTGTTGCTCCGCCTATTCCAGCACGGGAGAGTCATGTTTGCTGACATTATTCTTAAGGCACGGGTGCAATGTTCTTGTCTCAACCCAGCCCTTTCCCCTTTTCCTTCAGACAAAGCCCAATACTTTGCAGAGTGCCTGCTCTTGAAGCGAACATCCCGAAGCTTTACCCCGGCGGCGCAAGCTCATCATCCCCACAGACATCACAGTGAAGCTTCTGGAATGCACTGTCTCTTTTAAGAGGAGGATTATCGGGATGATGTTGGCATGATCTACAGAAGATAAGGAACAAAAGAAGTCGTGAGGTTTATGCGTGAGGTTCTTGGCCAGCACGCTAACCCTATGGCGTTAGCGTTGTTTATAAGAGACCACTCCATAGCATCTGACACATCGCTGCCATGGCAAGTCTGCCGACCTGACACTCTCCAGTTCTCTGAAGAGGAGGAGAAGCACAGAGTCTACCATATTCTCTCTTTCTGTGCAACGTCGCAAGGCGCTCGAACCTCAATACGAAAAGAAACTGTTGCTACAAGATCCAATACTTTCACAGCTTTCTTTATCCCATTGTCCATTTCCAATGCCACCATAAGACAAGCCACGTGAAACCGAACATCGACACGCATCCGATTTCAGATACTGGAAGCTAGCCAGCGCTGTGAAATCCAGGTGCTTCCAGAGACAGGATAGCACTTGTGACAATGCCGTCAGTAGCGCCCTACAGGAATGACATAAATAATGTACTTCAGCAGGTATGGAAGACCTCGTCATCGTGCAATTCCAGGCTGACACCATAGTCTAGATCGTCACCTCTTCATCCGACGCCGACACGTTAGACCAACTAATACCCTACATCAAAGACTACAGCTATGGCAACAAGACTGCCCATCTGCTCAGCCAGTTATCTGACCTTGCCGGTGAGCGGGAGTCAGAGATTGAGCGCCAGTGCAACACGAACCATCAAGAGTTTGTAAAGTCTGTCAACCAGCTGCTCCGAATTCGCGAAGGCACCGTTACTCTCACCAACGAGATCCTCGAGCTGAATCAATCCATCCAAGCAAGCACTGAACGCCTCGTAGACCAGAAGAAAGCCCTGGTCGAGTCCCGCGGTGTTAGACAGAACATCGAAGACGCACGGCATGCTCTGCAGGATTGTCTGGAAGTTTTGCGCCTAGCGAACCAAGTTCAGGAGCTTCGGGATCAGAAGAAACACTATGCCGCTCTGCGCGCACTCGATGAATTGCAAAGCGTCCACCTTCAGAATGTCACACAGTATGAGTTGAGCGAGCTGATTCAGAAATCGGTGCCTGCGATCCAGAAATCCATTGCTGAAGCCGTCATGGCCGACCTCAACACCTGGCTATTCCGCGTCCGAGAGATGTCCCAGTACCTAGGAGAGCTGTCCTTTTACCATACCGACCTTCGGAAGCAGCGGCTGAAGGAAAGGTCTGAAAAGACTCCCTACCTTGCCAACTTCAAACTCAACTCTGCTATTGAACTGGTGGCAGACGAACACGAGGAATTCGACCTGCTCAAAAGCGAAGACCTCGAAGTTGATTTTACTCCTTTGTTTGAAGCTTTGCATATCCACCGCTCACTTGGTCAGATGGAGAAATTCAAGACCGATTACGCGGCCAGTCGTCGTGCTCAACGCGATCTTCTCCTTTCAAACTCCATCTCCCTCGTTGACGACGAGATGGGTGATCTGCACACTCTCCTGGAAGACATAGCAGGCTTCGCCATCATGGAACGTGCCACAATGAAAAAGGTCCCCGACCTACGCTCTACCACCGAAGTCGAAGAGCTGTGGGACTCACTCTGCCAGACGGCAATCTCATTGATGTCCAAGGCCCTGTCTGCCGTGGACAATGCCGAGCACCTGCTGAAGATCAAGAATCTGATCTCGTTGTTCATCCAGACTATGAACGGCTTCAACTTCAACACCGCGGCCATGTCGAATTTTGTGCTGGTGCTGTTTGATAAGTACGCAGAGCTGCTTAAGCAGCGGTTCAGCGAGGACTTTATCGAGATTGTCGGTACAGACGACTACATGCCCATGCCGATCCAGAATGCCGAAGAATTCGAAAAAGTCGTCAATGTCTCCTGGTATACGCCGGATCGTCCAGTGCATGAAATGACTTTCCCAACTGTCTTCCCCTTCTCGCAAATGTATCCACTCTGCTGCATCGATATCCGCAACTTCTTGAACCAATTCTACTTCTTCTCGGCGCAGGAGGACAATGCGCCCTCGCCACTCACGTCCAAGATCGATTCCCAACTCCTGACCTCGCTAGACGACCTGCTGACCACCAAAGTCTGTGCCAGCTTGGTGTCGAAACTCTCGTCGCAGTACCTGGGCCAAATCGTGCAGATCCTGATCAACCTCTCGCATTTTACCACTGCCTGCCACGAACTCGAAACCCTGCTGGCGACGGCGCGGTCGTCCTCCTCGGCTCTCAGCGGCGGAGGGAGCGTTGGCCCACCCGTCTCGTTGAAGGCCACGGCCCAGTTCAGCACCCACCAGAAGACGGCCGAGAACCGCATCTTCGAACTGGTCAACAGCAAAGTCAGCGACCTGATCGAGACAGCCGAGTATGACTGGCTCTCGCGCGATCTCCCCACCGAACCGTCCAATTACATCCTCACCCTGACGAGGTACCTGTCCAACATCATCAACAGCGTGCTGCTCTCTCTGCCGTCGTCGCTGAAGGATCTCATGTTGTTCAACGCCATCTCACACACGGCCTCGAGCATCCTCTCGCTCCCCCTGTCGCCACAAGTGGACAGGATCACGACGGCGTGCATCGCCCAGATGGACATGGACATCCAGCACTTCCGATCCTACGTCGAGACACTGCCCAACAATAGCATCCTGCTCGAGTCGCTGGACGAGTTGATCCAGACGGTGGCGCTGATGAGCACCGACCAACCCGACGAGTTCTACGACATTTCCCTGCGGAACAAGAAATACCGCAACGTCGACCCGCTTAAGGGTCCCCAGCTGCTGGAGAAGGTCGTACACGTGGACGTCCGGTCGCCCGTCTCGGCCAGGAGCGCCGGCGGGCACGGACACGGGCTTTTCGACAGCGACAACGGCGCGCACAGTCCGGGACTGGCGCATAGCGGGAGCACCGGGTCGAGAGGGGGCAACACCTTTGCCGCATTGCAGAATCGGTTCATGCCGCATGGCGGGCGATGAGCCAGCCACAAATCTTTGTTTTTTAAGCGTGTTGTGTATGTCTTGTACATGTGTCCGTGCTTTTTTCCCGTGGCTCCCTTGATCATA
>WJFF01000027.1:74072-94891 GCA_011800825.1 Fonsecaea pugnacius | reverse complement strand
CTTGAGAATGCTCTTCTGCGAGGGGTTCCTTTATACTGGGCTAATCACTCCCGCTCGCTCAGATCATCGGGGAAAATAATAAGATCTCATTTTCAAAACGTTTGAAATATTTCATATTAGTCGTGGTCCAAGGGTACATTGACAATGTGCTGGGAGAAACTCCCGTTAGTTAGTGACTAGTGAGTGTAGGAATATACATGCAGACCAAAAGGCCACCAAATGCAAGTCAAATTCTGGAGCAGAACGGGAGGAAACCTCAGGGAAAAGGCTGATATCAACCAACAAAATCAAAGATATGTACGGAGGTACTAGGTATCGTTTCCGCTTCCCAAGAAATCCAAGTCATCGGTATATAAGTGTATGTGTTGGTCATCAAATGTTGCATTGCTGCAGGTTCGTATCGTGTCCCTCATGTCGTATTTGCATTTCCCTGTCGTTTCCTTCCCTTAATAGCAATATGTTGTCTTAAAGTCGTCATATGTCTGCAGAATGAGTGGACGATTCCTCCCATCTCTTCGAATCTGTTCGGTAACCTCAAAGCTGAGTCGATTACCCCCAAAAAACAACAGAGGACAAAAGAATGAGTGAAAGTGTCGCAGGTTGATCGCAGGGGGACGGTCTTGAAAACTCCGCTTCGCTCCTCCTTCAAATGCCTTGATGAAAAGGTGATGTGCCGCACTCGGTCCCAAGCAAGGATGCAAAATCAGGAGGAATACCTGGGTATGCAACTGGCACGGTTTTTCTCTTTCTTCCGCCGCTCTTCCTCGCGCACTCGCTCAAGTTGTGCCTCCACCGACTTTGCCCCAGCACCACTCCCGATACCCAGTCCCAATCCAAGCAAGTTCTTCCCCAGCCCTTCTTTGATCTTCAGGCTCTGGTGACCTTCATTGGTGCTCGCGCGCATGCTCTTTCGTCTTTCCACTTTGGCTTGATATTCCTCGATATGAAGCACTGAGTTCTTGCGTTTAGGCAGGCTGTCCATTCCCAGCACTTTCCATGCTTTAGCCTTGCTTGGACCCCTGGCTAAAGAGGCCTTTGATCGAGCCGCCAATGCCGGCGTATTAACAAGTGGCGATATAGTGTCCTGCCACTCCTCTTCACCCAGCGCTGAGACCGGACTGAGGGAAACATCCGTAGCAGTGCCCGTCGTGCCCGTAGATCTGTTCCGGGAATGCGACAAGGTTGACATCCGTTGGCATTGGCCGTCACAGTACGCCTTGGACGTTGGCGGCGGCCTTTTCTGCCTGGTAGCACTTACGGCACTGGTAGGTGTAGGGAGTTCCACAGGCAGATGGCGCTCTCGTTGAGCGTCCTTTGAATCGACAGACAACAATTCAATCGCCTTCTGCAAATCGATTCCCGACCCTGAATCGCACATAGCAAGGGCTTTCCTCGCCCTGGTCTCAGCAAATCCCAGTTCACGTACTAAGAGATTCATTGCTTTGTCGACTGGGTCCACAACGCCAGAAGCTAAGGCTGCGGGTGGCTCAGGCGCCCGGAAAGGAACCCGAGGCGCGGGACTAGCATAATCCATAGGAAACAGTGTTGCCCCAAGTTTGGTACTGGCTGTCGAAGTCATTGAAAGCGAATAGTAAACTGTCGGATCGGTTGTGGGGGAGGTAGGAAGTAAGTGGGAAGCCCGGTTTGTTCTGGCAACAGGATCGCAATCAGGGCGGATCTCATGCCTAGAATTGGCAGGATCGCAGTCTGGACGTATCTCTAGTCGCGTCTCTGCAAGAGCATTTGTGGAGATCGGTCTCCTTTTTAGGCTTGTGGTATCAATCCGTAGTGATTGCGACTGAACGGTGGCGCGCGCAGAAGCCACGTTGGTCACTTGTTCGTCGAGTGACCTAGTTGGGCGATGGACCGGGGCTCGAGGGACTGGGTTTTGTCCTGGCACGTGTCGCATCGACATCCTCGCAGCCCTCCGAGTGGCATCTTCTAGCACTCGTTCTTGGTAGACTTGTGCAATTGCCGCGGTTAAGAATGATGATCGACTTTGACCTGCTGGCGGAACGGGCCAGTTTGTCAACCCAAGCATCCTTGCCTGTTCGAACGAGCAGCTGGACAACGACAGAACGGTCTGGGGACCCAGGGCGAGCAGGTACGAGGTCCACTCAGTAAGATGTTGGGACTCTGAAGTTGTGTCTCGCAGGTGCCAGTTGTCAAAGACTCCATATCGCTTGGCTTCTTGCTCTCGACCACGGAAACCCGACATCAGGATTTGTAAACACTGCCACATCTCGTTCATATCTTCAAGTTCGTGGGTCGTAAGCCCATTTCCATTGCCGATAGCGAAACCAGCCCCTAGCTGTTTGTTGGAGGCCGCTCTGCTGCCATTGAGCCAATCGATTTCCGTCTGTGCAGGGCCAGATTGACCGACTGTGTTTCCAAATAAAGTGCAGAACGTCCATATGCGCCACAACGCATCGTCGATTCGTGATTTCCTCGCATCATCTTGACCAAGAAGACCAATGAGCGTGCTCTGCTTGCAATTCGAGCTGCAATGGGCTACAATGAACGCCTTTAACGCATCCAGGGTTCGACAATCACGGCGATAATCTTTCAAGAGAAAGTCATTGGATCCTTTCAGAGCAAGGATACTCCGACGAAGCTCCCAAGCAGCTCGTGATGTTTTGAACATCAAATGGCTTACTAGCTTCGATTCGTTCCTTTGAAAAGTCCGCAGAAAACCTTTGCTGACCATGGCAGTAGCCTGGAGATCTCGGGCGCTGTGAAGGCTACACATGATTTTGTAGATCACACGCTCGGCCGTGGTTGCTGTAATCGGACGACGATTCAGCTTTCGAGCCGCTTGAGTGGGGTTGGATGAAGAGGCAGCAGTTGAGACAAGCTTCTGCATATCAACCGTATGTCGTCTGGACGTTGGCTTCAAGGAACGTCCGGGGTGCGGCACCTCCGTGTCAGATGCTGAGCGATTCCTGTGGTGTCCGTGGGTGGAAGTCCTCTCCGATGGAGCTTGCCGAGCGGATCTGTGCGACCAGGCTGACAATTCTGATACAGCACCGCCGTCAGAGCCCCTTCTTGTAGAGGCCATCATGCCTGGTTGAGAGGATGTACGCTGTACACTGGCAGATGAACGCCTGATTGATCTCGGAAGAGCAGAGGGAAGCTCCACCGGCGGCTGACATAGAAGCAGGTTTGGTGCCGAGGTGGAAGCTCCTTTGGTGTTGCTTGGGCCAGGAGGAAGTGGTTTGTCCAGGTTTAGCGGGACCGACACGACTCTTACTAGAGAGGAGTTGGCCCTGGCCGGTGAAGGCTGCGCGCTGACGGGGGACTCTGTGAGGTTACCCAGAATTCCTTGGGTCGGTCGTTTGGGGATTGATATGGGCTTGAGTTTCGACGAAACCGTTCTCTGAACTGCAGATGGTGGCTCCTGGGTGTAGCTGGAGCTCGAAGACTGCCTGGTGACTAAGGGTGAGCAATCGCTATCCCTTTGGCTTGGTTGAGAATAGCAAGATGATGCCGTGGAATCATTCCTGACGATGTTGACTTTGAGAAAGTCGACCTTGGTATCGATAGTTTTTCTAGGCACGGTCGTCTGGGTCGGGGTGTCGGACTCGACAACTTTTATCAACTTATGGGACTGTATTGCCGGACCTTGCACCTGCGCCTGGGGTAAGTCATGGATCTCCTTGTTCATAAACTCGTCAAATAGTTCTGCAAAGGATCGAGTGTCGACATGTGAGATATCGGGGAGGCGGTGGGCGAGGTTGTCGGAAGAAAGATCCGATGTATTATCAGAACCCTGTCGCTTGAAGAAGGAGAAGGACGAACGGTCCTTGCTTCCCAGGCGCAGAACCGATGTCATGTTTGTCTTTGATATGAAGTCGTTTCAAATTTCGAGCTTCTGGGGGTTCTCTCCAATCAGGAGGGGCATCGAGGTCGTCCTACCAGTGGTTCGTTGCCAGGCCTCACCTCGCGCACACATTGCGCATGGATTCTGGAGAAGAGTGAACAGACCAAGGTAACGATCAAGTTAAATTCCAATCTGCAACGTCGATGGGATGCTAGGGGAGTCGTGGTACCGCAGCGGCAAGTCGTAGATCTAGTCGTCGTGCTATCGTATTGTCGGTGGTTGGGGCAGGGTTGGAGAAGGGCTCTGGATTATAGCTAACTTGGCCCGCGGTATGGCCTGGCGGGAGCTCAAAGGGGCCTAGTAATTGTCTGGGGCGTATCCTTGTGGCGCCAGCTAAAGATATCTCGCCAATGGGGGCGGAGTCGCGGCGCAGGTCTGATACTGGCCAATCTGCCTGGCAGCCAAAGGCGAGCTTGATGCGATTGGACCTGAGGTGAGGCTTGAACGCCTGCAAGACGGTGGCGGCAGCAAACTGTCAGGCCATCACTGCATCTCCTGCTGAGCCTTTCGCCTTTCAGGTAAGGCCCGCTGGAGAAGGGGAAGCTTGTTCGGGGCGGGTGGTGGCAGGGGACGCCAGTCTCAAGTCTCGAGACACAAGGCCTCTGTACCAAGAATTATTCGCGAGATAACAGGCACAGGCTTTTTGGTTCTGGTCGCTCTGTGGGTTTCTGGGTGCTGGCCGGTGGTCATCCTGCTTCGATGGTGTGTCTCACATAGAGTAGGGTTTCTTGATGTTTCCACAATGCCCGGGGCACTCCCAAGCCGACTGACGGGATCGTCGCACGGGGAAGAAGGTGATTCGCGACGATTCAGCCAGGCATGCATGCTGAAAAGGAGCTGGACGGTGAATTCTCAAACCTGTTTGTAGGCTTGTGCCGGCGTCCTCTTTCCGGGCAGATCCAAATGACTTCATCACCATCCACGTGTCCCCAGTCATCTCTTTTTGTCCGGCAGATGTGGTAGCGAGATGGCCTCGATCAAAACAAGGTAGAGGATGTTCGTTCTTGGACATTTCGGCTAATCCATTCCGTGTTTGCGGAGAGCTTGAAGCGGTGATTCTATGGCGCCACCCGATGTCTGGCGCTGGGAGAGATGACCGGGAGAAAGGTCTGGGAGAAACGGCCTGTGGGGTCGGATACCGGATGGCAACGGGCTGGACTGTGATATTGGATTGACAGTCCCATAATGGTTCGAATTGAGGCACTGAGAAAGGAGGTATAAAGGGGTGGCAACGCCAGCGGACAAATTGGCCATGCAGGAGACGGAGCGGCTCGAATCAAGCCCGCAGCCTTCGTTGGACTGGTTTGAGATGATTTGGCAAACAATTACCGAGTACACAATGTACCATGTGAAAGATGAGCAAAAAAGAAAGTTGTTTTGACAATAGTACAGTAGATTGCGGTGGCCACATGCAAAGAACAGTCAGGGTATCCTTGTAGAGCTCACCTAATAGGAGGTGCAGTGAGTTTTGTACAACTCCGGCCCAATTCCACTTTCATTATTTCAGTTGCTATCCAAATCTTTTGCCCGTGGCCCCCAAATTCCCTTAGGCAGGCACGGCAGGCTATCATCTCGGATGCCCTGCGGTTTAGGCTTTTCTGGCTTTGCTTTAGGGGACAAAACGCCTTTCAACCGCCCGTCTATCTGCAACTTTGTTTGATACGGAGATTTCCATCTCTTCGGCCCTCAAACAAGGCGGGCCGGCGAAGTGGGAGTATCTCTGCGGCTGTGCCACAGCGATGCTGGTGCACTCTACGGCTTCCAATCGGCTACATTCCTGATTGTTGCGCGTATTTGGCTCCTTCGTCTGTCTCTCGAGGTTCGAAGTCCGCAGAGACCCCAGGCAGAGCAAGCATTTCAGCCCACTATAGATGCCTGATCTCGGACTCCTCGCCAGCCGTGCATAGGTAGCTCTCCGGCTGTGCCGCTGTGCCGTCAAGCAGAACACGGGCAGCGCCAGGCGGACAGTACCGAGTACTGGTTCGCGTTTTTTGGCACTATGAATTTTTCTCGCCTCACAACTCTGGCCAGGGTCAAGGTCTTTTCTTCCGCTTCGCCATGAGCTTTTTGTAGTGTGCCTTCTTGCCGCTTGTTTTGGTCTCTTGAATTTCACTGTACTTTCGCTTAAACCGACCAGTCTCCCTCTCGGCAGCCATTGCTTCCTCGGCAAAGTTCTTGGATCGATCCTTTTTGTTGATTCTTGCGCTGAAAAACTCGGTAGGCCCCTCAATGACAGTCCCCGTCTGCGAGAACGTGGGCACTTTGCCTCTTCTGTTGTTTTTCTTGTAGTGCCGGTGCGGATCGAGCACTGATCGCATTTCGATGAGTTGGAGATCGCGCTTCAGTTGAGGAGTCAAGTTTGTCTTGGGCATGTCGAACCAGTCAGGACCTGCACTGGTCTGGTCATTCTGTTCCTCGTTAGCCGATGTGCAGACAACAACGAGAGCAGCAATAAACGAGAAGACCCAAGGGTACAAGTCAGAGTAACTATGAATTTGGAAACTTTCATGGGTGCAGGGCAGGCCAGAATGGACTGCTGATCTGCGTCAAGAACATATGGGAATAGATTTCCTCATGCGAACCAGGATATTACAACGCAAGGGGGGCGCGTACCACTTTCTTGGATTTGTGAGGTGCTTCGACGGACTTGAGTCCATCCGCCAGCAGACTTTGCTGGTGCTCAAGGACCGCTTTGGCATTGGTCTCGGCGACACCCTGCTTGTCATTGATATACTTCGTTCGAACAAGGCTGTGGTGTAGTTTGGGAATTCTGCCGCAGAAAGAGTCAGTCGAGCGCAGCCAGGTCAGGAGAGATGAGAGGCGTACATTTTCCTGGATGTCGTTGTCGGGTTGACAATCTCCAAACTGATCTCGTCTTCATTTGCAGAGCTTGACTTCCCCCGTAAACGAATCTCAGCCTGTGACAGAAGGTCGTCGATTTGTTCGTCTGTCAAAATGCCGGTATCCGTCATCTTCTTGAGACTGCATTTCTCCTAGAGCCATGGGAGATTTGAAGTCGTAGTAGAAATCTTGGGGCAACCGGACAAAAAAATATTTCTCCTCAAAAGGAAGGTCTACCGGGTAGGCGTCAATAAGCCAATCATGATGGAGTATGTACAGCCTCGTCAGCAAGACCGCATTTAGGGAGAGCAAAGATAAGGTAGATTCCAATACTCCGTGCTTGTCCGCTCAATTTATTAAGAGAATCGTCTTTATATTTCCAAGGCGTTCGTCATCGTGATCATATCAGTCTGGCAACACATGTCAGCGGACTCCAAATCTATAACCCGTTCGTCCTTCCACAGACTGTATCCTTTGCCTCCACCTCGTCCAGGGTTCCAGCATATGCTCTCCCTTCCTGTACAGGTTCGACCTCGCCGCTGCTGAAAGCACAATGCCCGACCCCAGCACTATCGTTCATGCCAGGAATGGCGCCCCATTGCACTCCCTTCAGCGAAGCATCGGTGTCCCAACTCGGCTGATGGCACGCTGCCGCAATAGCCGCACTACAACTCCCTACCAACGGTATCGACGCATCATATTTCATCATCGTTCCAAGTCCCAGTGTGGCCACAACCAGTAGCCCTCCCAACACAAGCACCACAATCATGGCCATGGGAGAGAATCCGCAAGTGGCAATAAAAGTAGGGTCAAGGAGATTTCCGTCCGCTCTATACTCTGCAACCACGGCCAAAAAGATGCTCTGCGAGATCACCCAGTGCAAGGCGCCGGAAAGAACCATTAAGGGCACGACGGCCTTGTAGGGCAACTGCAAGAAGTGTGTGCTCCTTTGGCCTGCCTTTGGCTTCGACACTCTCAGTGGCTTTCTCTCGCTGGCAAATTGACTCCATTCGCGCGCTAACCATATACTTGTCAACACTCCGTTCAAGTTGAGGTATAAGAAGCTGAAGATTGTTTGTGGCAAGTTTGCAATGAGGATCGACGAGAGAATTGTCGACGTTGGAGAGTCAGCGACACCGATGCCCCAACCGGTGATCACGCCCGCCTGAGTGACTTTGCCAAAGCCAATCGGGCCAATATCGAAGCCGAAGGATTTGATGGCCCTGATTGCGAAGGTGAGAAAGAAGGCTACCGCGATCAACGCCAGGACCGTGAGGCTGGTAGTCAATGACCACCGCGTGATGCTTGCAGATTCAAGCCCATGTTTGGTGCGCAGCCGGGCCACTCTGGCGCCTAATTGGCCCTCTCCGCGTTGGGCTCGAAGCGACCAGTGGCTCTTTGACCTTATAGCCATAACCACATCGCTCTTGCTCAGCAAGCAGAGGCCTTTCGTCGATGTATCATTTTCGTTCAGAAAGCTTTCCACGGCATCTCCTACCGTGATCAAAGGGTTATCTTTCAAACGAAATGCGACGAAGAGCATTACCGCGATCTTGACAGCATTGCATGCCAGAACAATCGCTATGATGGGAATGTTGCCGTTGTAGCTGCATTTCTCAGGCACCCGCTCTGAAAGACAATATTCAACGTCGTAATCGTAGGGGCGCCACTGAGAAGCGATGGCTTCAACTTTCGAGACCCATGTTTCGCATGGCAGTATCGTGCCATCCGACCCATGCGGTATGTCAACCTTGGTATCCATTTTGGGATCACTAGTGCAAATCCTGGGTATCATCAAGTCAGACTCATGTGGACAGGAAGCTTGCACTGGACTAGAAGATGAAGGTGAAGTTTGAAAGGGTAGCTTCTCACCAGTCGAAAGCCTTCACACTTCCCGAAGAATAAAAGTCAACCTTCAATACGCTCTCGTTCGCCTTCTTCGTGCTGTCATTTGATAGCAAAATCAAGTTTCTTCGACTGGTTAGAAAAGTGGTGGCATAGGAACGGATGCACTCCTGCTTCTCCAGGCGTTCCCAGGTGTCCGGATGAGTGAGAAGCGAAGACTGAATATCCTGCTGGCTGGGAGGAACACCCGCACCTTTCCAGGGCACAAACGATTTGCCGTCGATAAAGTCTTGTGTCACAAAGAATAAATTGTAGTCGTTTGCTTCAAGTGATTTGTAGAATGCGGAGTTGTACCTACTCCAGGTGATCAGGACTGGTGGGTATCAATGGATCGGGGGCCCCTCCCCTTAAGACATACTTACATGAGATGCAAGGGGATGGACGACAGTCCCAGTGCCAACCAAAGAATCATCTTGCGACTCGGGATACTCCTCAGATTCCTCACACTCGGCACTCCTATGTCGAGATATTTTCCCCTCGCATGGCTGCGGTTGATGTCCTCCCTTGTGGGAGCGCAGAGGCATTGCATGCAGTAATTGGAGCCGCCCAATAGCAGAGTGCTGATCGTATTGATGGCCAGATGGATCCAGATGTCCAGGGATTCGACCTTGCCACAGTGACCGCTATAGACTTCCACAAGGTTGGCACCTTGACCGCCTGCTGTCAGCCAGGACACCACCACGAGATTGATGAGAAAAGATACCGCTCCAAGAAGCGCGGCTGTGATGGCACCGGCGCGCCATCCACTAAGACCAGTCGGCCGGGTGAAGAAACGGGGTCTCAGAGATGACGGTTCTGTTCGAATGAGATGGCTGTCATCGGTGATGAGGGGTGATTGATCTCTGGTCGCGGAGCTGAATGTCGTTGTGAAACTAGCTTTGGAAGCCAGGGTATGTTGGTCCAACTCGATCTCCACGCTCTTGAGCTCGAGATCATCTGCATCTGCCCGCTTGTAGGCCCTCCGTGACTCTAGAAAGTCCATTTTGAACACTTGATACGCTCGATAACTTGGCCCGGGGTTCCTTGTTCAGATAGTCGACTGGTAGGGCCAGACTCAGTTTCCCGACATCAACGCACGTGGTATTACCACTCTGCCAACGATATAGACCTCAGGATCGCACATTGCATGGTCGCTAGTAAGGTCTTCACGCGCTCTGAAAATGCACGATTCTCCAGAGATGCTCGCACAAAGAGAGTCTCCGGATGGTTTCGTCTTGCTTTTGACATTGCCGGTCTTCCGGGATCTGATAGGGGTGCGGGCCCGAGGGGCATTGACAGGAAGTGCATATTGTCGTCATCTTACTGGTACGGGGTATATAGGAGGTGTTGTTGGTAAGAGTATTCCCGCAGTATGGGTGCGTGGTCGCTATCTTGAGATGTGATTGTTAGAGAATCCCCCTCCACAACGCCGTGCAGCCAATCACATAGCGCCATCAGGTTTCAGCCTCGCCTCTCATGGATTCAGCCACAATCCATCCAATTTCGCATATTGACCTGATCTACAATATCAGGAAAATGGGTATTGAGAGTGTCTCCTTTTCGGAACTACGATATTCGATAATCCTCGCTCGATAACATCTGACTAACCTGCTTGTAGCTGACAGCTGGTCATGTTCTAGATCCTCACGTCAAGTTCACAACGAACTATGGGTGGACATGATTTTTGCTCTCCCTCAACCCCCTACAGCATATGAAACTATTCTTGTTGTAAGAGTCGCGCTTTCATCTCACTTGTTTTATCCTGACCAGTAGCTACCCCCCCCTGAACGACTGTCTCTTTCAACCGGTGACGCTCCGATCCGGCGCTATTGGAGGGTCATGTATGCATTCAGAACCTTCTTCGAATCTGGGCTCAAGTCATTGACCACTCTGCCTATTCTGCCCCCATGTCGCTGGTCTGCTGCCTTGAGATAATGTCCCACCCATCGCCTCAGGTCCGTGACCTCGGGGAAAGGATCAAGTGGTGGCGGTCGGATGGTGTTCAACTGCGTAAACCCAACGCCAAAGCTGCTGTCGTCAACGTCGACGTCTGCGATAGCGTCGTCCGCCTTGGGTGGAAGTGGGGGATCTTCAAGCAACTTGAGCAACGCATTACACGTCAAGGGCCAGCCTTTGGGATAGCGCTCGACGAAAGCCTGGGAATCGGCAAGTGATTTTGTGAGAGAGATGGCGGCCATTTTCCGATCGAGA
The DNA here is from genome assembly GCA_011800825.1 of Fonsecaea pugnacius. NCBI lineage: Eukaryota > Fungi > Ascomycota > Eurotiomycetes > Chaetothyriales > Herpotrichiellaceae > Fonsecaea > Fonsecaea pugnacius. Next base: position 84,075 of record WJFF01000027.1, on the reverse strand, counting down.
GGGCGAGCCAATTCTTGGGTCTTCGGCAAGATGATGCTCAGGTACAGCTGGCGGAAAACATCATGCTGGACGCGATCCGTGGCAGCAACAAAGAAATCAGTTCCGAGACCTTTCTCCTGATGCGATGATACGAAATGGTAGAACCTCACAAATCGTAACTGGAACGCTTGTGACTGCTTGCTCTGGAGTCGCGTAAGCATGATGTTCAGGATATGCACCCAATATTGCTCAAGGGCGGATGGCGGAAAAGTGGAAATGGAAACCTCGAGCAGATCGAAGCCATAGCTTTCATAGATTTTGGTCGACACCAATTTCTGATATATTCCCAGGACACTCTCCACTTGGTTGCTGCTCACCAGCTCACTGGCTGCGCGGGGAATGATGGCGACCAGCAAGCGAACCAAAGCAGGTATGTTGCCTCGCTGATCCCAAAGAGTCGGACCGAGAATGGGTGCGATCAGTGGCGTGTACTGTGGCGGCAACGGTTCGTTAGGCTCGGCTTCCAAAAGAGCACCCATCAGCTGAAAAGTATAAGGTATGAACTCTTCGACATTGTTGGCAAGGATAGCGGCGAATGGATTGAAGAGATGAGATGCCAAAGCACCGGCCTGTGCCGCGGGGGTGAATCGGATCAGTGCTCCCAAGCTCTCAAAGTGATAGTAGTAAAACTTTGGGTTGCTCGGGTTGGTTGATATGATTGTTGTAATAGTGGTTAGATGTCGCAGGACACTGTCGGCTACTGCAGAAATACCATCTCGGAGAACAACGAGAACCCTCATAATGCACCGCATGATGAACTCATTCTCTTGGACTTTCTGCGGTGCTTGATCTTTTTCGACCAAACCAAACAGATGCTCGAGAAGATCGCTTGCTAACGGTTTGATATGAGCCGGATCAATAACAGGACGTCCTGTCTCATCGGTCATGGCTAGGACTCTCTCAACTGCGACAGCCGCGTAGGTGTACACGCAATAGTTTGAGTTGCCGAGGTGGTTAACAAGCAAGGGCATGACTTGCTGCCACTGATCTTTCGTAATGATACTCCGAAAGACGTAGAGATATTTGATGGCGTCAACCTTGATCAGTGGTTGGGCATTGTCATCCTGCAGATCACTCGCTAGATGTTTCGAGAAGAAGTCGCCGATACCCACCAGACTGTTGGTTTTGGTCACTCCGTGTGTCGTAGTTGTTGCTCCTTTCGCCGCGGTAGCATAGAATACGCTCACTGCTGTGTCCTTAACTCTCCAATTTTGTTGAGGGTTTGCCGCAAACTCCTGGAGGCATTTTTGAACATAGGTCATTGCAATTCCGGTCACGGACTGCTCAAACTGATCACTCAGCTGACGAAGAAAATCGCCCGCTGCTCTTCTGCGAGTCTCGCTATCTGATCCCTCAAGATCTCTTCGGATGAACTCGATGGGCTCGTCCTCGAACATCTCGACATCGGAGTCTCGCAATGCCACATTCGGCAGAATGACCTTCTCAATGATCTGGTGCTGAACGTTCGGGTCCTTGAAAGTCTGCGCCTGTTCATTGATGCCTCCGATCGACGTCAAAAATTGGAGAGCTTTGCTGACCAGAATGTCGTTTTTAGGCTCAGCCCCGGTCGTGGTCAACAGACTCCATGAGCTTTCAACGAAGCTTCTGACATACTTTGAAAAGTCATCATAGTACTTGCCAATGTACAGCGTCAATGCTTCGAAGATGTTGGACTTGATATTCTCCAATGGACCAGCCTCCGCTTCGTCATCTGTATGTAGGAGAGGATTATCATACCTCAGGTATTTCAACAGCAAGCCGGAAATACCCTGAAGATTGTCTTCGAACACGGGAGACAAGTCCTGGCATGACAGATCATAGAACAGCTGTAGAACAAGGTCGAGTTCAGCAAAAGCGTGTTGCAGAGCAGCCTTATCATTGCTATGAGCCTCAATGTAGGCATCCAGGCTCTGCCACAAAGAGAGAAAGGGTTGGGCAAACTTGGAAAGGACATGATTGATCTCGGTGAAGAGCTCATCGGATCGAAACAAGGGCCTCCATCTCGCAAAGATCGAGTGGGCGACCTGGAGAACACCAGCATTGACCACCGGATCGCCTGGTTTCAGACGAGAGATCAGGTCATCCACCAAGGTGTCCCACCGCTCCCAGAAGTCACTGTCTGCTATCACACTGATGGCTTCACCCAGCTGTGTCTGAATGCCCCGAGGCACAGATATCATCAGCCCCACGATTTCTGTCTTGATAGCATTCACATCTTGCGGGGGAAGTTTGTAATTTCCTTCCACGTCGGTCCAACTGCGTCGGATGAAATTCTTGAAGAAGAGGGCGCTGGCGAGTTTGGTGTTGTACTGGAACTCGTTGGAGGCGGTGATTTGGAGGAGGGAGATGGCGAATCCAGGTTTTTTCTCTTCGGCGCGAATCTTTAGCTCCGCTAGGCTGTTGCGTTAGACCGACTTCAACCATTAGAGCAAGTGTCTGAACATTACCTTCTTTGTTTTGCCTAGGATCAAGGCTAGCATCCAGGAGTTGAGCCAAAGCTGCAAGTGAAGCCATGGCGGATATTGTTGCTCCAAATTAGGGAAACGTGGTTCGTTGCTGCAATGAGATCTTTGGGGTCTCTTAGTGCATGTTGGCGGAGAACATTCACTGTCCGACGAGAGAGGAGTGACAAGAGGGACTATAACCGGCCCAGTTGTCGCACGTATGTGGTTGTCTGCTCCAAGGATATACCGGACAAGTATAGGATGAGTGCACAGGGTAAAGCCAGAGTAGTTGCAGGGAGTGGGGAAAGAAGGCCAGCGACGATGAGGATTTGTTTACAAACTACGAGGTAGATGGATGGACTGCTTCTTGCGGGCTGGCAGAATACAGAATTGCTTGCTCACCGCCTTTGGCTGCGGGTTCTTTGGCGAGGGATAAATACTCTACCGTATGTATGTCACATGTTGTTTACGGAGAATCATAGACCACCAGATGCGTAAATGTCGGTTAGGCTCGGGCGAAAAGTCTGAGAGGCACCGAGCACCCCCAAGGAATAAGGCTCGCTAGGCACTACTAGGCACTACTAGGCCTTCTCCAGGTCATGATCGGCCTGGCTCCGGGGGACCATCCAGAGTGATTTTTTCTCGGGTCCAACGCCTTCCAACGCCTCCTCATGCCTCATGGCTCGCTCGCTCACACCTCCATCCTTAATTCTCACAACGCCTCCTCCCCCATTATTCAACGGCTCTAATGCGTAACGCATAAAAAAAATATCCAAGATTTCAGAGCAAGCAAAAGTCCTTGCAGCGTCTCATCCTGCCACCTACGCAGTCATCGCCCAATCTCTCCATCACAGAAAATTTTCACTCTACCATCCTACCACCCTCTCAACCTCACCCTACCTGCTTTTCACCGGATCACCCATGCTCCACCATCACTGTCATTAAAAAGCCTCGCCTCAAAAGTCCCCTCCGGCGGGCCTACTCCCCATCCCAAATGGTCCTGATAACGTGGTCGCTGTTATCAGCAAACGTGGCCACCTGATCTCAAGTTTGTCGAGTCTCTTCGAATAATAACCCGGAATCCTTCCACCTCCTCCGGGTGCATTTCGAAGATATCTCCAAAAACTAAACGTGTCTAATGAGAGGCTCGTTTGCGCCACTGTCTGTATCGCATCCTCGTCGCCACAGGTACTTTTACAAGGTGTGTATGCATTTATTTCTCTTGCGTCGCAGCCATTCTATCCTTGTGCTATGTTATCCGTCTCAAGGCTGGTTTCCCGGCCTGTTATCTCTCCCTAGGGTATATCTCTTAGCGGTGCTTCTTCGATGTCTGGCCTTAGATCAAGTGGTGTACATGCGATTTACCCTTTCTGCTCTTGTTTCGTCTATGGGTTGCTTAGCTAGCGGCTCCATTCCGAATTATGATCATCATGACTCTCTAACAATTGCTGACCTGGCTAACTATGTTCTGTAGGGGAGGATTCGTGTCGTATGTCGAAGGAAAATGACGTTCCCCAGGAAGGCTCTGCCCCTCCCAATGCAAGAGAGTCTAGGAGGTTGTCACTCTGGCACATGACGATATCGTCTCATACTTCTCCTAGCCCCGACAGTGCTGTTCAAGGAGGACGAGGCTCCGAGAAAGCGATACCTGATGCAACGCCTCTGAACTTGAGAGATGTCCTCAAGGATGGATTGTCTATTGGGGATGCGCCAGAAGAGGCACGTTCTTGGCTTGTTGGCTTTGGAGATCTCAACCCAGGCACAGACGTCTCTCGCAGATTTCTGGACCTGCGGGAGGATCACCATGGCGACCAAGGTGCCGCAACGTTACTATCCTTGCTGATCCAATGGGCACCCCTGTGGTCACACAAGGCAGAGAAGGCCCGAAGGGAGAACAAGAACTCGAAATCCGGAGCCTCTAAAGAGCAGAAAAACCTTGATTGGTTGCTTCAATACATCTGCGACTTCCTGAAGTTGGGTCACTCGGATTTTGATCCTCTGGAGTTATCCCGTGCTGTGGACACCATCACTACTCTCTGCCTGAATAGTAGCCGCCAAAGCCACATCAATGGAGGCATCAGTATCCTTTACACCATAATGTCTCGTTTTGAGTATCCGAAAAGTGGCCTATATCAGACTCTTGTGGTTTTGTGTGCTTCTGCTGCGAACCTCCCAGAGGTCCCTGACCACCTGTTTGACTGCGCCCGGATATTAGCTGCTGGTGATTTGCAACAAGACTTCATCAGCACACTCTACACCTTTGTGAGGACTCCCACTCTGAGCAACAACGGCAAAAATCTCGCATATGCTCGGGGAGCTACGCGACTCCTGCGGAACCTTATCGACGAACAAGACAACGGAGGTACCCTCATCCTCTCCTTGGGAGGCTTTCTAGAGGAATTGCATTTTGCTGCGGAACAAGGCATCTTTCGATTTTGCCATGATATCCTCAGCTCCTTACATGCAATTCTCTCAAGCAATCGCCCAAAGTCCGAAATTACTGGCATTGACTTTACCAAGGCCGTGGACATTATTCTGCTGTGCCTGCAAATGACGCCGTCAGGTCAACCGCAAGCAAATGTCCTTCGGGTCACTTCGCCACGCATCAACCCTCAAGAGGAGGATAAGGATCGCCAATACGAACGCCACTTTCGGGACCGAGAAACCATGACCAAAACGCTGTCCCATGATTTCATGAGGTTATGGGATTTGCTGTCCCCCTCGGATCGAGTGACTATCCATGAGCTCTTCCTGATGTTTCCACAATATGCTAGTCAGGCTCAGTTGACCATGACTCTGGAGTACGCCAGGGACAAATATTTGTCATCTGAGGACTGTACCGTGAGGGCCCAATATTCGGACCGAATCTACACTGATATTGTTCTGAATCACTCCCTTCCACCGGTCTGTCGTTTGAAGGGTATCGAAGTCCTTGTCCAGGCTAACAACTCGGCTGTCAACGCGTCTTCAGAACCCAGCACAGAGTCTCATGATGCATACACATGGATCCTGGACAGGTTGCTCGATCAAATTGATGTTGAGCGCGACACACAAGTCTTCGAAACGCTACTCAAATCACTGGACTACATGGCTTCAAACTATGAGGAGGCTGCAAAGGATCAGGCTGCTACCATCCGCACGATAGAGAAACTACGCACGCTGATTATGGAGGGTCCTGCAGGGGTTGCTTTCAACGATGATCTAGCAATTTTGGCGACAAAGGTTGTTGTGACCATTTTCTGTTACAGTATCCACACCGATGCCAGAGCAGCTGCCAAAGCCTTTGAGGTCCTTCTTGAAGCAGCTAGTTCGCGCTGCAAATCCCGACCAGCTCGTCTCGTCTCGAAACGCCTCATTTTTAGAGTGCGAGCTGATGATGCGGGTTTCACGTACATCAGCACTGCAAGCGAAAGCCAACACATTGCCAGTGCTCTTGTGCGCACGAGAGAATCGGCCGAAGTGTTCAACTCCGACTTTCCTGCTTCACAAAGACATTCAGCCAGCAGCAGCAGCCTGTCGACCAAAGCTGACGTTGGTGACCCGTTGTGGATGTATCCGGACACCGAAAATGTCTCTTATCCCTTTGCGGGGCGAGCATCCCGCGGTCTTAATGTCGACAAAGACGCCTACCCACAGGTGCAAGCCGAACTCGATATGGATACATGGCTAATGAGCATTATTCGATGCCTGCAAGCTGACCAAGATTGGGAGACTTATGGCTACACCGTTGTCCACGTTGCGGCTCAATTGAGCAACATCGCCCTCTTCCTCAACTCGATCCAAGCTGTCATCAAACTACGGCAAGTCTTGTGTGAACAGATTGTCAACAACACTTTTCGAGAGCCGCCACCCTCGACTGGGCTGAAGAGATCGGACGTCGCCTTGTGTCTGTTCAACATCTTAGTTCAGCTAATCCCTTACGCCACAATGAAATCTGAAGCCATCCAGAAAGGTTTTGGAGACGACCTGGTTCGAGCTTTTCTTTCTGGCATTGGCGGAGCTTGGGAAGGCACATCACGAGGCTGCATCCATGCACTGTCCCTCTGCAGCCTTGAAATCCCTTCTTCGGTCGCAACGTTGTATCCTACCATGATTGATAAGATGTCAAAGAATATGACACAGACTCATCTCACCACACATATCCTGGAATTTCTCATCCAGGTCGCGCTCTTGCCAGAGATGCACTCCAACCTCAACCCAGACGAGATCCAAATGATCTTTGGGATTTGCATCCAATTCCTCGAGAAGACGAGAGAGCAGCAGCATTCGTCAGTAACTTCGCCTCCCGGTAGAATGAACCCAGCGTCACGGCACAGTGGAATGAATTTTCGTCGGCCACCATATCGAGCGATCATGTTGAGTGACATTGGTTTACCTCAATATGCTGCCGCATTGGCTTATCATAACATGATCTTTTGGTTCTTGTCCCTTCGGCTCGATATCAGGGCGAAGTATGTACCATGGATCATCCCGAGACTCGTCTGGAAGAATGCACGTGGGGAAGAGACTATCGACGAGCAGAGCCAGGTTCTGATCGACATGATGCAGAGGACTGCATTCTCCGACCTTGGAGAAACTTCACCAGACCACAACTTTGCAGCTCCGGAGGATGGACCGGTGTCATCCGCCTCGTGGATTGTTGGTCTCAGTATCGTGACGGCGCAGACGGCAGGTCATACTGGGAAAACGCAGATAACTAAGCGCCAGGCTTCGGGTACCACATATGCAAGGTATCAACCGCTGACCGCTCCATTTCCTTCTCACCATCGACCGGGCCATACTGAAATCCGACACCAAGAAGCCACGACTGAGATTCTCCCTCCGCATATCATCCTTCAGATGGTAGCTAGTGCGGCTACAACTACTGCAGCCGATCAACCACTGCTTCTACCTCAGGATGACTTCGTTCAACGGGCGCTTGAGAGCTTCGATCGCATCCCAACCGTTACTAGCCACAAGATTGGGGTGCTTTACATCGGGCCCGGGCAGACTGCTGAATCTGAGTACCTTGCAAATACGAGTGGGAGTCCTGACTTCGACCGTCTGCTCCATGGTCTCGGGTACGTGGTGTCACTTGAGCCACCGCTAAACTTCAATCCCCAAGGCCTGGAATTCCCTCGAGATGGCACGCATAGCATAGCATGGCGGGACCGAGTGGAAGAGATTATTTACCACATCCCGGTTATGATGCCAACGGATCTCGAAGACGATCCCCAATGTATCACCAAGAAGTCGCACGTCGGTAACTGTCACGTCAACATCGTCTTCAACCGATCAGGGGTTGAATGGGACTTCAACAACTTCAAGTCGCAACTGAATTATGTGAATATTGTGATCCGCCCCGCCTGCCGTGGCCGAGAAACCTCAGATGCGGATTTCATGCCGGGCTTTTACTGGGTTTGTGTCGTTACAAGAGACGATTTACCAAACATATCACCTGCAGCCGATCCCAAGATCATCTCTGCTGCGCAGCTTGGGCCTTTTGTGCGAACGCTGGCGTTGAATGCCAACATGTTTTGCCAGACGTGGAACACCAAAGACGACGATCTGGAGTTTCCCAGTGCTTGGAGAGCCAGGTTTCAACAGATCAAAAGACTCAAAGAGCGCGTGATGAGTAAATCAGGTGACAAGCACTCGACGTCAGCTGCCTCAGCCGCCACGAGCAGCAGCAGCATTGCGTCAGCCACATCAAATGGCAGAAGGACCCCAGTACCACGGGAGAAGGACGGCGCTCTAGCTTCCCAGCTAGACTTTAGTTCGTGGACCATCTAATGAATTGTGCGAGAGACGACGGGGAAGCAAGCATGGTGTTTGATGGGACAAAAGGATGGGACAGTCAATGTGTGTTGGACAAAAGGCAGGGGATGGTAAAAATTTACCCTACGAGTACTCCCTCTACTTGTATGACTTTCATTTTATGGATTGTAATTTGTATAGCAAAAAGTTCATTTGATTTGCAAGACCTGAAGAGAACAAGGTGCACGTGGTTGAGCTCTGCTTCGTACAAAGTACTTCGTAGGTATAGGGGCAGCCACTCAGCGTGCCTCCAATTGTGTGCCTGGAACTGCTGAACTAGGCGTGCTAGGTAAGCTCTAGCTATGACGACATCTATCTGGGCTTCCCTAATTATCTAAGTAGGACCTAAGAAATAGGCTGCGGGGTTACTGACTGGCATGGTTGGTGCGCCTGAAGTCCCCCTCCGCCCCCTCTCCCTCGCACCTCGTCGCCTCTCATGCGCCAGCACCGACGTCAGCTGTTGCTCCCAGGCATCCGGAATTCAAACAAACCAACTGCACCGCCACCTATTGACCATTCTCAAATACCAAAACACACTTTATCTTACCATCGGACGTCGTGGCATCCCTCTCTAATCTTGTATTGGAATATGCAATCGGACGCTGACCAGAGTCAATCAAACCAGAGACACGCATCATGACTCTGGGGTCATCCTCCCGACCAGAGGCGCCTTCGCCCTCAGCATCATTCTACGACCTCTCGGACGACGAAGAAGGTGGCTACAACACAATCGCCCATGCCTCGGCCACAAAGGGCGTGAAATTGCTCTTCTCTAAAAGCAAGGTCTATGTGCACCCGACCCCTTCGGCCAAAGACAACATTCCCGGCTTCATCGCCCTGGTCCAGCAGAGGTCGCCTGCGCTGTCCGACGACGGTCAACGACCAACCTCCTCCGACTCCTCGTCCAAGAAGAAAACAAATGCGTCGTCATATCTTTTAGCCTGGGTCCCAGAGGCCTCTTTGGCACAGGATGATCTAAGCACCTATGTGAAGGTGGACATGAAGGACGGCGAATCTCCTCCCAGACAAAGCTACTTGGTCCCTCCGCTTCCTCTCGCGACCACCTTTGACGAATCTCCCGTTGGACCATATGCATTCTCCCTACCTCTCTCCAGCATATACTCCATTCACGTTCGTCCACCTAGTCTGGGCTGGTGGTATGGAAGTATAGTTATCAACACCCGCGCCGGCTCGAGCTTACCGGCTTTGTTTTTCCATGACTCGGAATGTGAAAGCACCATACTGCAGAAGAAAAAAAGAGCACGGGAGTCATTTGACCCGTTTGGAGAAACCGGTGACCTGTTTTGGGGCGGTGACGAGGTGCTTCGGTGGCTGAAGAGATACGTCCCCGTGGAAAGGAGTACGGCAGAGCCATCGATATACCTCATCGACCCATCTGAAGAAGATCGTGTTGGGTTCGGCCAAAGCCGCAAATCGCTCGAAAAAGCAAGACGAAAGAGTGAAGCATCAACATCCAAGAAGCCTGAGCTGAAGAAACCATCAGGTCCAGGGATGGATCCTTTCACAAAGGCACTTAAGGAAACTCGATGGAAAATCTTGGAACAACTGTCCAAAGTCACTACGTTTACTCGACGAACCGCTGAAGATCTTGCTAACAACAAGAACCTCCCTCCTCAAGTGCGGCGGCTCATTCAGAACCCCGAGATCCAGACTTTGCAGGATGAATTTGACAGCGCAAAGTTATACCTGGCACGATGGGCCAT
>WJFF01000027.1:50289-66460 GCA_011800825.1 Fonsecaea pugnacius | reverse complement strand
GGTGGTTGACGGATCGCGAGGTGAGCGAGACGATCTGGTTCGTGTATACATTCCGCCAGCCTTTGCCCTCGCGCATGAGAACTCGGGGGTACAGCGCCATGGCGACGATGGCGTTGAGGGCACGGTCGGGTATCACCGGCAGGTTGTAGCGTGGAGGGACGATGGCAGAGGGGGACGTAGGACCGCCGCCACGTCCAGAAGAAGAATACGTTCGGGCGCGGTTCAAAGCTGCTCGTTCCTCCGGGTCTAGCTTCACCAGCCCTGCGTCAACGAGATACACGAGCAGCTGGATCTTTTGCGCTTCGACTTGCACCATCGTCTGGTCGCTGATGTGGTTCTTGCGGCAGAATTCCTGGGCCGATCGGGCCGCTTTCGCTTTCTTCCAGCTCTCGTAGGCGTTCAGGGAGGAGAGTAGGTCCGAGTCTCCTCTCCTAAACGTGTGTCGTGCATCGGTCTGCGACCCGGACGTTGGGACTGACAGAAACGGTGACTTGGAGGTTAGAAGAGATATGATGGCCAATACGGGATCCTTTTATGCGCACAAGTCAGAAAATATGTCGACCCAGAAAAACACAGGCAAATCTCCAATATGCAATATGCAGACTCACCAGACATTGGAAAATGACTCCCAAAATTGCCAGCTTCGCCAACAACACCTCCAGGGGCAATCTCGCAATCTGCTGGCCCAGCGGCGTGAGCGCCTCGTTCTTCGCCAATGCTCCGGCGTCCTTCAACTTGTCAATCGCTCTGAGCACATTCTTCCTCAAAGGCGGCTCGATTGCCGCATTGAGAGTCTCTTCGATCGACCCGAGGTTCCACACCTTGATCCGCAGAATCGGGTCCTGCAGACTCAGCCGCAGCATTTCGGGCACTTGCTGCTCAAGCATCAGGTTGTCGTAACGATGCTTGGTGACGAGGTGGAAGCAGAGACCCTCCTGAACGCGCGCGGCGCGACCTCTCCGCTGGCGCGCAGAAGACCGGGAAATGAATCCCTCCGTTAGCCGCGAGAGCTGGCGGCGTTCGTCGAAGCGCATGATTTTCTCCTTGCATGTGTCGATCACGGCCGTCACATCTGGAATGGTTATCCCAGTCTCGGCAATGTTGGTCGCGATCACGATCTTTCTTTGTCCCTTTGGGGGGCGTTCGAACGCTCGTTCGAGGTCTTCGGTCGAGAAGGTCGAATGCAAGAGATGCACGATCCAGCCTCTGCTGAAGGTGTCCATTGAGAGGAGGAGATTGTGCAAACGCCGCATCTCGCCTATGCCTGGCATGAAGATGAGTATTGCGGTGCTATATTTCGCGTAACGTGATTTGCTTGCGATGCAAGCGGCGAGTTTTGCGATGAGGCCGTAGTCGATGTGATATTCGTCCATATTGGAAATCGTCTGCTGGGTCTTGTTACTGTATTTCTCTGGCTCAGCAATAACGGGCCGCCCCTTATCGCTCACGTAGGCTTCATTCAAGTCTTGCTCCTCGTCCTGAATCGTCAAGTCCTTTTCTTTCACACCAGCCAGGTCATTCGTGGCTTCGACCGCGTCCTCCAGATATCCGACTTCAACTGGAAACGTCCTGCCAGGCAAATCCAAGACTGGAGCGCCGCCAAAGTAGTCCGAAAACTTGTTCGCGTCCACCGTGGCCGACATGAGGACGATTTTCAACGTACTGCGGCGCTTCTGCAACTTCTGCAACGCGATAAATAGCAGGTCCAAATCCATTGTACGTTCATGAACTTCGTCAAGGATGAGGCAGTCCAGCTCATTCAGGTCTGGAGAGTCTTCCAACATTCTCAGAAGGACGCCAGTGGTCGCATAGGTGATGCGAGTGGTACTGCTAGTCTTGCTCTCTAACCGAATTGCGTAGCCGACGAGTGATCGGTTCGTGCCAATGTCATTCCGGCTCTCTCCCAGTTCCTGAGAAACACGTCTGGCAAGAGAGATAGCCGAGATCCTCCTTGGCTGCGTGACAAGAATGCGATAGTCTTGGGCGGCGCAGAACGCCTGCTCCAGAAGCAGTACCGGAATGCCAGACGATTTGCCCGCTCCCGTCTCTGCGCAGATAACACTCACAGGATTTTCGGCAATGCAAGAGAGAATTCGGTCTTTATAGTGATGAACAGGAAGCTGTTGACGGATTTGAAGCATTTCCTGAAAGGACGGTCGAGAAATTCTGCTATTCCATTCCTTGGAGACCTCTTCGGAACTCCAACTCACAGTAAAAGGCGCTCGAGCTCGGCGGCGAGTACCAGCAATGCTGTGAGGTTCGGATAGCTCTTGACTCGGTGGCGTAGCTTGTTGTCGCCTCAGTTCGTTTTGTGTTTCAGAGATTAGGGCTCGCAACCTCCGCAGTGCTCCCTTTCGTTCTTCATTAACAATCACTTCTTTAGCATCGCTCAAGTCTTTCACCACATCTCTCCAGATGGTCGGCAGACGGCCTGTTGATTTGTGCTCGCTTGTACCTAGTGTTGACACCAGGAATAGGCCCACGGTACAGATATAAGCCTCTGATTGGCTAATATCCGCGGCTGCAACCCTTGTCATTTCTAATACCCAAAGACGCTCATCAACTTGAGCAGAGACTTCGGGCGGCAAAGCTGTGATCGTGTGAGTCTCGACCAGGGTATCCACAGTCCAACATATCTCCAGTTTGTGACGTGCAGAGTACGAGGTTCGCTGCAAAGTTCTGACTTGTATTCGACATCTCGAATCACGTCCTCTGCAAACTTCATCCAGTAGTCTTTTCGGTGAAAGACCCGACCATTTGCCAAAGTCGAGGAGTCTTATGGGGTCTCCAGATGCTGATTGGTTTTGTTCAGAGACAGCTGTGTCTTCGGATTCTCCGAACATGTCGCCCAGAAGGGCATCTTCATCCCCGGCAGCAGTTACAACATCGTCCTCTGAAAGGGGCCCTTTGTTCGCTGTATCATCGTCAATGCTGTGCTGAGCAGTGGCTTGCTTTCCCTCCCGGCGCTTTCTAGCAGCATCTCGCATGAGCTCTTGGCGTGTTGTCAGGAGTTCAGCTAAGACCGTGTCCCAGGCAGTTTGTGCCTCTTGTTTATCAAAAAGCGGATCACGATGCAGCTGTTCCAATTTGCGGCGCAATGTAGCGATTCGTCTTTCCTTCGTTGGCCCGGATTTTTTGGTATCGCTGGCATCATCATTCTGGGCCTTCCAAAGCAAACGTTGAATTCGGATAGCTTTCTCCGTTAGTTTCGCGGGATCGTTGTCTTCCTCGGAGTCCGAGGTCTCCAGGCTCGATGATGAGTCTTCCTCCGCCTCGGAAACTCGTGCGGGTGTAGATGCTGGGCTTTGTCTACTTTGGTTGGCGGTTGGGGGTTCTGCATTCTTGTCAGTCCTGTTGGCACATGCAGGTCAAAGTTGCGAAAGGCATAGATCGGCGTTTCACCGAGAGCAAGGACATCCGACCTTATATGAGGATACGGTGGCAAGGTCTCGCGAAGTCACAAATACTTGCGCCAGGCAGGAAATCTGGAGGCGATGTTCTTGGTCTGCCTTTGTTGACATTCTAAGACAGGAAGGGTAGTTGGACAAGTTCGAGTACCAGGCCCTTTCTTACTCACCAGATGTTACCTGGAGAGGGGTGCTATTACCGCTCACTCCAGTCATTGTGCCTGTGGTTTGTTCATAGTTCATGAGTTCGCCCTCTGGCATTTTGCAGGCATACCATTGCAATGCCTCTGGCAGACCAGGCAGGGAATCGGGGACCGGTTTCAGGTGTCTCAGCAGGGCAACTTCAGTGATATGGGCAAGTGCTTCAGAAACTCTTGGAAATTTCAATGACACCAGGACCCTCTCCAGAGTCCATAGGTCGAGCAAAAGTTTCTCCTCATCGACAGCAGTCTCAACGCTCCTGGATGTTGACGATACACGTCTCGTATCACGAGCGTCCATGTCCATGAGACTCTCAATGGTCTCTTCCGGCAGCCAGGTATACGTCGATAATTTCTGCGCCTGCGGACGTAATTGACGCCGTTCGGTTTCTAACCTGGCTACTTGACGTCGCGCATCGGCGAGGCATCGTGTAGCATTCTTGGCGATCAATCCTTCCAGCTCAGAATCTTCCAGATGGGTTTCAAACTCGTCGGCAGTCATATCTTGAATCTTTGGACCTTGTTCAGCGTGTTCGCCATCTTTCGAAGTCACGATCTTGTCCTTGATAGGTGCTGTGAGTTTAGCCTCAGTATCCGCCCCCGCGCCAGCCGCACTGGCATCAACCAGAGCCTCATCGGGCTGGTCGACAGTCTTGGACTTTGAAGGTACAGAAGTCGTAGCAAACCCTCGAGCAGGGTTCGCTGCTAGCTTATTTTTCTTCTTTGGAGCCATTATCTGGAGTGCGCAAAAGAGAGTCAGAAAATTACCGGACGGCTGAAATTGAGCACAAGGAGGCCTTCTATGTCTGAAACCCTTTTGCTTTGTTGTTGGCTCTTGATTGATAGAGATGTCTGCGTGACTGTGACAGGGAATGAGGAATATCGCGCCAAGATAATATCCCTAGTATATCATGGAGGCTATGCTATTTTGGGAATAGAGCCATGTTGAGGAACAATGATTTTCCATGCCGAGCCTCAGCCTCGCCTTCCCAAAACTCCCTCCCACCTGTACTTGGAGACTTTGGCTCAGCGGGTTTGACGTGTCACAACGTTCATCCAGGGGCTCCCTTTGTGATTTCATATCGACCTAGCCATCAGCCCCAAGGTCAAGCATGACTCCGGAAATACACGTCCTCTGTTATCAAAAGCCATGGCCAATGTGCTCCGCTGGGCTCGGAGATCGCTTCTGCGTTCACCATCCTCACTAAGCCAAGTTGCCTCGTGTGGCTTCCGAACCTTTGCTTCTGACGCGAAAATTGAGGAGGAGAATCATGCTTGGTATTCTCCTGACGACTTCTTTCCTGTTCGCATTGGGGATGTCTTTCATTCAAAGTATCAAGTTTTGGGGAAGCTTGGGTACGGAGCATACTCTACAGTGTGGCTCTGCCGGGATCTAGGGTAAGTCAAGCCTTGTTAACTGGATTCTCAAAGGCTGAAATATTGGAAATTCATTTAGAGGTCACAAATACGTCGCCATGAAAGTCTATGAGCGAGATTCGAGACAGGGTCAAAGAGAGCTCGAAGTATATCGTCATCTCAATTCTATAACTACCGACCATGTGGGATCTACTTTGGTGCGCACCGCCCTGGACAACTTTGAGATTATTCAACCCCAGGGTCGCTATCTATGTCTCATTCATAAACCTCTCGGAATGAGTCTAGCAGGCCTAAGAGCAAGAGCTCGTCAAAGGAAGTTCCCGGTGGACCTTTTGAAGCCTACGTTGATTCACATCTTCCTCGCTCTTGACTTCTTACATTCAGAAGCCAATGTCATCCATACTGGTGCGTCTATTTCTACCCTTCCGATCTTGTGGATTTTCTCCTCATCTTATGCAGATATCCAAGAAAGGAATATCATGCTCGGAATCGAAGACAAAACTATTCTATCAAGTTTCGAGAGGGACGAATTAGAAAATCCAAGCCCACGAAAGATCGACGGCGAGAGGACCATTTACAAATCGAGGGAACTGCGCACTCCTAAAATTCACGGGCGTCCGGTACTATGCGACTTCGGTGAGGCTCGGATGGGTTCAAAGATGTATCACGAGGACATCCAGCCCTACCTATATCGAGCTCCCGAGGTAGTACTTCGGATGAAATGGGATAACAAGGTGGATATCTGGAATGTTGGGGTCTTGGTGAGTTTGTGTCAATTGCATAGAACCTTCACTAATCAGTTGATCAGATCTGGGATCTTTTTGAAAACAAGCACCTATTCAGCGCTCGAGACGAGAACGGAAACGATTCGAACTTGCATCACTTGGCTGAAATGATCGCCCTTCTTGGCCCGCCGCCAGAAGACTTTTTACAACGGAGCGAATTCGCGAAGGAGTTTTTCGATGGTCTGGGTATGTTAATCCGTCTCACTGGGTGAAAGGGTGGCTAACAATCAACGAGGTCATTGGAAGGGAGCAACTAGCATTCCAACTACATCACTGCAAAGCTCGGAAGCAAATCTTGATGGAAGTGAAAAAGAATTGTTCCTGACTTTCGCGAGAAAGATGCTGCAATGGGCCCCAGAAAGGAGAACCTCCGCAAAGGAGCTTCTCAATGATCCGTGGTTGCGGTCAAATTGAAGTGGTGTATACCCTTGCCTGTCATGAATACATCAAATGCTGCAACGTCTGTGGAAGAAGAGATGGCTTTGCCGGTGGTTGGATCAACAAAGACCAAGGAAGCTCGTCGACAGATATCTTTTTGCTAACGCCAGGTGACCTTCTTAGATGTCCCATCTTCATGAACATGAATTGATGAAATCCGTTTGTTGGCTTTATCAAGCAGTCGAACAGAGATCACTTCCTGTTCGTCGTCGGGGTCGTCACAGGAACGGTGCGGTTGAGAGCCTCTAAAATACCCGTTATCGAAATAGTCGTGTCCTTTTCCATCACACCATACCTGATTTCGGCTTTCGAGATCCTCGGATCCTAAAGGTGAATCTTCAGAAACACCTCTGGACGTTGAAAGACGTACTGCTGTTTCCTGCTCTGCGAGCACCCTCTCCACAGGTGCTTGCCATTTCTTTGGCAAATCCGTCGGCTTCGTGCCGCCGACAAACTGAAGGAAACGACGGGCTGTGCTTGAAAACATGTTTGGACCAAGAGACTAATCACAGTATACCGGCTTGTTTACAGAGGACAACGCAAGGCCTCTGGGGCTAGGGAGATTATCGAGGATCTGAGACGGGACACTTTCGAATGGACTCAAAAAGTCTATATGCAATGGTTTCATCAACCAGAACAAGACTACAATTTTGCGAACGGCCCAACGGTCTCAGGTTACACCGTCGAGATGCGTGGCGTGCATCGTATGGCCACTGTCTCGGAATAGTACCTTTGTAGGCGCCAACAACGACAATAGACCAAGAAAGTCTCGATTTGGGATTGGACAGACGCTCGAGTCTGATATTGTCTTCATATCGACAAGCTTATCATTGAGATGGAGTCTTTAGTCTCTATTCTATCACAATCCAGGTCAGACTCGAGATTGTTCGAGCTTTGCCTCGTATTCCATCTGCCTGGCCCCTACAGCCTTGCCAAGCCAGCTGAAGAGCAAAATAAAACATCAGGAACAAGTGGACAAGAAAAGAAAACCAGATCAACTACTGACGAAAGGCACGAGGTAGTCAGCGGCATCAGCGGCAATATGAATCCACTGGATCTAATGACCAAGGGATGGAGCACCGCACTAGGCTCCTCGGCTTCAGAGCCCTACACCTATCAACCACTGGAAGAAGAACACCAGGAGTTCCGACTGTTGAAGCTTGTGCCATCCCGAGACCCCAGAGAGCCTCTCAGAGCAACCATCGTGACGGTCCGCCCTGACTGGCGGGCATTGGCCGCTGATCCCCAGCACCAAGGTCCTCGGTGGACGGCGTTGTCGTATGTTTGGACTGATCCCGACGAGCCTACGGTCATCCTCGATGGACAGCAGCTCCGGGACACGCGGCGGACCGAGGAAATCCTCATCGACAAAGCCGCCATCAAGATCACGTCGAATCTGTTCCATGCCCTGATGTTGATCCGCGGCTACGAAGAGTTCTGCACCCTCTGGGCCGACCAGGTCTGTATCGACCAGTCCAATTTGGTCGAGAGGGCGAGCCAGATCCAGCTTATGCACATGATATTCTCCCTGGCGCAAAACGTTCTGGTGTGGCTGGGCAAGGCACTCAGAGCCTCGAAAACGCAGATGTTTGCACAAATGTTCGCATGGCTTCACAGCCCCCAACGCACCGGCCGGATCGAGAATGCTCCCTCGTTCGCGCAGTTCACGGCCAAGCTGATGGGAGGAGAGCCGGGTTTGTATCCGCCTCCGGACGAAGACCACCATCTTTTCACCAAGCAAATAGCCAAAGATATCTTGGAAGACCCGTGGTTCAGCAGATCCTGGGTCATCCAGGAGGCGGTACATGCCAAAAACCTCCTCGTCTATCTAGGGCCGGTGGTCCTTCCGTGGGAAATGTTTGAAGAAGCCATCTTCGGGTTGTCATATTGGAGCATTCCGTGGAGTACGGCAGAGGATTCGGCCTTGGCCACGTTTCATCGCGGCGGACTACAGATGATCAAGAAAACCCGCGAGTGGCAGGAAAGTCGATACAAGAACGAGACGCTTCTCCCGTCTGCTCCCTTGTCCACTTTACTTCAGGGGCTCCGTGGCAGTCGAAGCACGGATGCTCGCGACAAAGTCTACGCGTTCTGGCACATGTCTGACCAGGAATTTCGAACCGAGAAGGGCTGGATACGTCCATTGCCAATCTCCTACGAGAAAGGTACACGGGAGGTCTACGGAAGGACTGCGATGTACTGCATCGATACCGAGCTGAACCTGGACGTGCTCTCCTGCGCTTGCAAGCATGAGGCATCTCGTCAGAATTCCGAGTTTCCCTCCTGGATGCATGACTGGCAAGTCCATCCTGACCAACTCGGGTGTGCAACGGATGTGCACAATATCCTCCCACAACGAGGATGTGACGCATACGCTGTCAACAGCGAGAGCCAGAGTGGCAAGATCCCATTCGATACTTGTGCAGGTCGTCTATCCGATTACGGAAGACCGCCCGATGAACCCAAATTCGCCTACAGTGAAGCCTTTGACCATATTGGTTTGAGGGGAATCGCGTTTGACGAGATCCTGGTGGTGTCTTCCGTGGGACACTCCACCACGCCGGACACGGGTGTGGGTGCCGAGCAGCAGGAAATGGACTGGGACTCCTGGCGGAACTTCGCCATGGCAGAGATGCAGGGCGATCCATACCCTGATCCCGAAACCCGTCTCGAAGCCTTTCTCCAGGCCCTGACATTCGGCAACGTCAAAATTCCCGGACATGCCGGCAAGGACCTAGTACGAGAGTTCGAACTGTGGTGGTCCGCTGGGAAGCCTTTCCACTTCTCAGATTCTGCTCATTCCTCTGACTGGAGCCAAAAGCTACAGACATACAGGGAGCTTATGGGGCGCCCATTTCCTCACGGCCTCTACGTCAACAACAGGAGACTGTTTCGAACCGCCCGAGGATACATTGGCTCCGCATGTGAACACGTCGAACCAGGAGACACGGTGTGGATATTGTGGGGTGGCGCATTGCCCTTTCTCTTGCGCAAAGACGAACATAGGGACGGCTTGTACAGTGTCGTCGGAGGGGCCGTTTACATCCATGGAATCATGTTTGGGGAGGCCGTGGCAAAGGCTGAAGAGGAGGGGAGGGAGCAGGAATGGATATACCTTGGCTAGGTGCCTCGATGCTGATAGTCGATGATGAGCAGGAGTGCACAATAACATGATGTTTTTATTCCACATCAAGTTTGGGTCTAACAATCTTCCGGGGGCCAAACATACGGAGCGTTGACTAGGAACGAAAATGGGTTTTCCTGACTTTGGAGAATACAATCCAATTGGCAAGGCAACCAATAGAATCGCCTCGCTTAACCCGATTTTGACTCTGTTACTCCGGCTTTCACTTTTGATACTCATCCAAACATCTTGGATCCTTGACTGGCACCAGCAAGAACCTTCCGGCTCGGATCCTCGAGATTTCCAGTTTCGTTGTTCAGTACTGCACTGTCAGCAAAAGTGTTTCAGGTATCGACGATATTATCCCAAATGCTGGCACTGGCGTTGACGGCAGATCTGGAAGGGTACGATTTCCCATACCAAATATGCAAACGTCCCTTTTGACACTGATGGCTTTCCGTTGCAGCGTGACCGACCTCGTCCCTTCCGACACAGCTGAATCGCCTTACTACTACACTTTCAAAGTCCAGTGTACGTCATGTCGTGAGATCCATGCAAACTGGGTCGGGGTCAGCCGTCATGTAAGTCCTCCACGAGTCTGCGCTGGGCTTGTGCGACTGTGGTGCCCTGTTGAGTCTGGTGCTGCTCTTGATTATTGTCGCCGTACGACTGTGCTGTAGCCTGGTTTTGTGGACCGAAGTCGTCTTGTGGTCCGATCGGCATGGGACTCATCTGACCTCACACACAATACAGGAGATGAACGAACAATCCGGGAGCCGGGGAGAAGCGAACTTTGTCTGGAAATGCAAGAATTGCAAGGTATGTGAAGACAACCCCTTGGTCCCACGGGGGCGGCTTCAGGCATTCTCTACCGTGCTAACCAGGCCCATTCACACACGCAGAGAGAATCAAGCGCCTCAATCAAAGCCGCTCCAGCAAAATACGCGCAAAATTCTCCCGCCAAACCAAAGAACATCATAGACATTGATTGTCGAGGTCTGGAATTTACCGACTTCAAACCAGATGTATGTTGACATACGCGCCCAAGGTCTGTTGCGTCCATCTAACATTGATACCTGCTTTAGGGAGAGTGGGAGGCTATGGGAATCGAGTCCGGGACCAAGTTCACGGGCATTGACCTGTCGGAGGGAGAGTGGTTTGACTATGATGAGAAAGCCGGCGAGGAAGTAAGCATCAAAGACATCAAGTGGCAGATACGGCGAGCTTGAGGCCCTCGGTTGAGTTGGTGGTCGGAGGTCAATCGGACATACATGTAACAACATGTCGTAAGAGGCGATTGAGGGGAGAAACGCTGACGAGGCTGTGGTTCGGCCTTGTTGTGACGCAAGGCTGCGACGGGGGGCGAGCAACAAAATCAGTGGGGGTGAATCTGCCCTCTTCCAGCCATCTCACCTTCTCACGGTTCAACCCACCCTGCCTCGATGACCCGACATCTCCATACGCGTCTCTTCCCAAGATAGAACTCATTGGGGAAACTTGGTGGTATCCCAGTCTTGACTCCTTGTCATCAACTGTGCTTCAGGCCCCGTTTCGCACCCCAGCACCCCACGTTCGATTCTCCCTTCTCAGTTCGTTTCACCTCTCGGCTTACTGGCTACGAGGTTTCCTCCCGAATGCCTCACACTTCAGCCTCCACTTCCGTTGTGTTCCCCTGCGCTACCATCTCTGTCCTTACACAGCCGTTGAAGACTAAAGCTTCGGTCCTGCGACGACCCAAAAACAGGTAGAATACCACGACGGACGAGCTATGGACTCGTGGTGGAGCTGATGATTACAAGAGACGGGTGCGCTACAAAATCAATTAGATATTTAGGACCGAGAGAAGTTTGTCTAGAAAAAGAAGTATACCAGACTGCGACCGCATTACCAGTGCAGGTTCATTCCGCCTCCTTTTCGAAAGCCACGCCTGGACACTGAAGACTCTTACCATGCGAAGGACGTCAAAAACCCATAATAAAATAATTTTGTGACTTTACAGCCGGCAGCCTGACCTACGTTCAATCTTCCCGATAAACTTGTTCAACACATTTTTGGTGATGATCTCGGTATAAGGGTCACGCTTCTTCAACCCTACGACCCATTCCGCCGTGCCCGCGCAGAAGACCTCCCCCTTTTGGCGCCTAAATGACGCAATCATGCCTGAGCCGTACTTGAGATCTTTGAGATACATGGGCATGTTGGTGGAGCCGTCCTTCTGGGGCTTGAAGAGACTTTGCATGAGCTCAATCTTGTCCCTTGTAGGACCACCGATAGGCTCCGAACCATTCCAGCGGTCTTCTTCGCCCAGCACCGCTGGACACATGGCAATGATTTCCAGTTTGGAAGGTACGCCATCTTCAAAGGTAGGGTATGGCAGACCTTGCCGAAAGGTATACTGACAGCCGTCCACCTCAAATGCGGCAATGTTTACGGGGTTCCCTCCAAAGGTGTCACCGTAGAACAGCTGCGTGCCCTGAAGCACCCAGTGGTCTGGCCTATAGACAAGAAACCCTCCCGAAGAGCGTGGAGTAGCGACACCGTACCGCGCATACACACCCGTTAATCCACAGAGTCCGACGGTCTGTGCGGCTGGGCGCTGGATATCTGGCCATTCCCACGACGTTGTGGTTCGTTGGGGGTTCGTCTTGCTCTCGGGGTCATTGTCCGGCGTTCCATAATAATACTGCGTTTTTAGATCCGACGATAATCGGACCTGTTTGGCAAAATTGCCACCGAAGCGCGCAAAAGAGCCTCCTCGATCCACAAATTGATCGATTGTGTCACGTTGCTCCCAGGTCCAGTACTCGTCATGACCGACTACCACCGCGCACCGGTAGCCGCCGAGAGGGGATGCCGCTGGGTCTTGGAGGTCTGTTTGAGTCATGTGGTGAATCCGATACCCAGCAGATTCTGCCCAGAGTACAAAAGGACGCTCGTATGTGGCGTAGCCTGCATCGGCATAATGCCTGCTATAGCGCCTGTACCACGAATACTCGAGGGAAAGGTACCGTGGCGTCCACTTTACACCTGGCATGAAGTCGCCGGTGCCTTCTCGAGGTGCATTGTCCGGGATCCGGATCATGCCTCTCGCAATCGGCCGCTGCGTGCTTGACAGTGACGCGGGAGTGTCGTTCTGATACCCATCTGGCAGCCCACGGTAGTGATTGGCACCGCCCCAGTCGTTATAGGCCGAGACGGTGCACGTGGTGTGGCTGAGCACGAAGTCGGCGTCCAAGGGATTCTTTGCCTTGACGATGAAAAACCCCTCGCGCTCGCTTACGCGTTGATGGCGGTCCGTCGCTCGAATGATGACCACGTAATATCCCGGCGTCCAGGTTTCTTCGTCCAGAGGAATCGACAGGGCCTCCGGCCAGTTACAGCCGACGGCATAGGCGTCTGAGGGTGTCTCGTGCTGATATCCCGGCAGGCCTTTCTTGTGGAAGACGGATCGAGGTGTCACTCCGTCTTTGATGATTTCGATATTGTACACAGAAGCCGCCGAGTATGTTCTCAGGGAGACGGATTCGTGTTGGTGGTAAGAGAACTTGTCGCAATACGCCCAAATGTCCAAATTCCCGGGCTCTGCGCCTGGAAATTCCACCAGACCGCCTGGACGTGACCAGGCATAGTCGGGCTCTGAAGGTGGCCTTGCCATAGTTAGTACTTCTCTATCGACCTGCTCAGCCTCGTTACTGTAGTCACACAATAACCAAGGGTGCGCGCGGATTGAAGCTGGTGTTGAGTAAATTTTCAGCCATTGAGATTTACTTGTATACTAGCCAGCAAAAAGAATGTACAGGTCTGCAATGCCACGGATGCACGGCAACATGGAAATCATAGTCGCAGTCGTACCCACTTGACATTGCTGATAAGGAGTTTGGACGAGGACCACTGTGCAATGGCTCGGCCCATTGTTTAAGCCATTTCTGGAGCATCTCCGATCCAACGTCCTCACAGGGGTTCTATGTAGCCTCGTGGGGACCGCGCAGGGTTGTCTACCAGGAGCGGCCGAGAAAGAGGGCAGAAGGGTCGTAAGACGGCGAACAGATTGCGAAGCCCCGCTCTGTTTCCTGTCATTGACCCGACGGTCTCGTCTTTATCAGATATAGTCTCTACGATTACAGCGCAAATCTTGGAGCAATGTTTAGTTGGGCACCGTGAACTCCCCAAGTCTGACCCGATATGTACTCCGTACTCGATATAGCCCCCATCATGCTAACCGAATACGGAGATTTTAAGAGGATAACCTTTGATGGCCACTTCTCCATTCCTCAATCAACCGAGTATTTTGCCTTTGGCGGGGTATATCAACGCACTAACCTGGTTCAGTGGCTTTTGCAGGATAGGGTTATCGGCATATCACCGAACATACGCCTTGATTGCTGAAATTCCAGACCCCTTTCCCTTTTCCTGTCCCAGAAACCCAGAATTTGAGGCACCTCCAGTCAGAAAGCGGCGCAACTTTCAAAGACCATCAAGGCACATAGGACAAGAAGGAATGGCTTTGGGCTGGCCAATGCCTATCGCCGAGTCCGCGCAGATCCACCCTTATCAATGTCAATGTCGTGGATGTGACTTGCGTGGTGGGAGGTCGGCAAGGCAGGGCAGGGCGAACATGTTCACTCTCGGTGGACTATAGAAGAAGACGACAAACCCCAGGAGTCTCGTGGCTCTTTCTTGACATCGCCCTGACGAATCCACTGACTCTTCTTTGATGTTAATTTCATTTCTCTACCTGCACTTGTCGGGAACCTCTTTCCTTCGGAAGACCGAGGAACAGGTGCGCAAGTATGTCGCACGACGACGCCGAATTCCGCATCGAGGCAGTGGGAACTACAAAGCTCGTGGATTGTAAGGTCTCCCAATGTTGTCTGCGTCGTCATGGGCTCGGACATTGGCTGACTCGCTCTTGGGCTCACAGTCACTGAGAAGGGAGATGGCGCGGACAAGGACAGCAGCACCATCGTTTTGATACCCACGCCGACCACAAATCCCAATGACCCCTTGGTATGTCTCTCCTTGGTCCGCCCCAAGGCTCAGCAGAACAGACTGCTGATCGACGTACTTGAAGAACTGGCCTCTCTGGCGCAAGTCTTGGTTGTCCACCGTCACCCTGTTCTGGTGTTTTATGATCAATGCATCGTAGGTGCTTTTCTCCCTTTTCCTTGCCCCCGTCCTCCTGTGGGGGAAGATAGTTTTGCTTGACACATACTCACTCACGCGTGCAGCATTGCCTGGACTTCCCCAGCCTGGGATCTATGGGTGGCGGAATTCCCGACGACCTACACGGCCCTCAACAACACCCAGTCAGTCCTCGTCTTCACATGTGGCATTGGGATCCTTTTCACGCAGCCCATGGCCACCAAGTACGGACGCCGGCTGCCCTACATCATCGGATCCGTCCTCGTCCTCGCTGGTCTCGCGTTCGGGGCGGCCATGAATTCGATCAACTTCATGTGGGCGTACATGATCCTCTCGGGCTTCGGGTCCGCGCCGAGCTACTCGCTGAACGAGAGTAGTCTCCTGGACATCTCGTTCCTGCACCAGCGCGGTCGATTGATGGGAATCTACGCACTGGTTCTCCAATGCGGCAACTTCCTCCCGCCAATAGCCTGCGGCTTCATCGTCGACTCGCAGGGATGGCGCTGGGTGCTGAGATACCTGTTGATATTCCAGGGCATCTCGGCACTGCTCATCATCTTCAGCGCCGAAGAGACTGTCTATCCCCGTCAATCACATATCCCCGTCCACGTGGGCAAACCCGTCCGGCGCCCACCCGTTGGCACCACCGAGCAACATGGACCTGTGCGTCTGTCCACGTCAAAGGATGACTTCACCAGCGCCGAAAGGGCCGCCAGTGCCACTGAAATCGCCGAGGAGGGGCCTACCACGGCTTCCCACGTCGTGGACGACACGATCCCAATCCACTCCTACCGCAGACGACACGCGCTGATCACAAAGGACCCCACAGTCAAACAAGGGTACTGGCAGCTTGTTGTCTCGCCGTTCCCATACATCGGGCTCCCCGCTGTAGCGTGGGCCAGTTTGATCGTGAGCTTCAAGAGCTTCCTGACCAGCTTCATCTTCAGCACGCAGGCGAGCTTCTTCTCGATCCCGCCGTACAACTTCAGCGCGGGGACCATGGGCCTGATGTTCGTGGCGCTCGTCATCGGCAACATCATCGGCGCCGTGCTGGGTGGCCTGGGCGAGACGCAACCAGGGCGTGACGGAGCCCGAGCACCGGCTGTGGGCGTTTCTGCCCGTCCCCTTCTGCTGCGCCGGCGGTATCCTCATGTACGGCCTGGGCGCGCACTACGGGCTGCTCTGGATCGTGCCGTGCCTGGGCCTGACGCTGATCGGGGTTGCGGCCAACATCCTCATCCCCGTGGCCATGACCTACGCCTTCGACTCGTACAGCGACATCTTCGACGAGTCCGTGCAGATGATCAATTTCCTGCGAAACGCCGTCGGCGGCGCCCTCTCCTTCGCCATCCGCCCGTGGATCAACGCCAGCGGTCCCAAAAACGCTTGTATCGGTATCGCCATGATGCTCTTCGCCGTCTACATGACTTTCCTGCCCTTTGCCGTTTGGGGCAAGAAGTGGCGGAACGCCACCGCCCCTTACTACCTTAAGATCACGCGCAAGAACGACAAGTGGGCGACGGCGGCGGCGGCATGATTGACGGGAAGGAGGGGGGAGCAGTGCGGAGGTGGAAGTGGAAGTAGAAGCGGAAGACGAGTTTTGTGGTGTAATTCTCTCCGTAGGTATCCTATCCATCTATCATCTTTGAGAGAAAATCATCTGGAAGTAACTCACAATATCTCGGGTGTGTAACAAAA
>WJFF01000027.1:35605-50067 GCA_011800825.1 Fonsecaea pugnacius | reverse complement strand
GCAGTCCTACCATATCCCTAGCTCGACCTTCCACTCGCGAGCAAGGCTGTCCAGGCTGGTATATCTCCCTTGCCGCCGCCTCGACCACAGTTCCTGCATCAGAGATCTGAGGTTCGAAGGACAAAATGCCGCCTCGCTCGGAAATAGCTCCGAGAGCACCTCCTCGGCGAACGAGCGTCTCGTATCTTCCTCCGTCAGGCACGAGGCGACGATTATGGGCCAAATGACCTGGCGTTGATTCTCCGACGAAGTGCGCTTGCAATGTAGCCAATATCCCTCCACGATCTGCCACAACCGATCCAGAATGCGGGTGTGCGTCGGATTTTGGAGCTGGCTGGGATGTAACTGCGATGCTGCAACCCACAGTCGAGCCGCCAGTCGGTACGCATGCCAAATCTCGAGTGTGCATGATGGCAGGGTGGTTGTTGCTACCGAATCGTCCGGTTGCCATGCTTCTAGTCGCTGGAAGATGTCTGCGCCGGAGACTGCCGAGGCAAGCAAATCCAACAGGGTGCGCGGCAGATTGGTATTGAATCGATTCCGCTT
This sequence comes from Fonsecaea pugnacius, assembly GCA_011800825.1. Taxonomy (NCBI): domain Eukaryota; kingdom Fungi; phylum Ascomycota; class Eurotiomycetes; order Chaetothyriales; family Herpotrichiellaceae; genus Fonsecaea; species Fonsecaea pugnacius. The sequence continues at coordinate 49,521 of WJFF01000027.1, read as the reverse complement.
CGTCCCGAACACATTGTAGACCAGACGTGCAGGGAGTCCGAGCACCGGCCGATGAGCCAAATATCCCTGTCAAGCCCTGCTAGGCGATCGATATTCGGCTGGGGGTCCTGGCTTGCAAGCGCAATGGAAAGCAAGCCCTTCAAGTGGCCCGTCCATTTATAACCCGCTTTCACCTAAGATTAGACGTTAAGGTGAAGGCTGTTGCGTAAGACAGGTCGTGACTTACGGCAACATGACACATCAAAAACCCTGCTGCCAGCAGGATATCGTTGTTGGTCTCGACAGAGCCTCTCAGGCGGCTCTGAAAAATGCTCAGTGCGGACGACACTCGTGCTAGAGCGACCAGCAACGAGCCAAATTGCTCTAGAAGCTCGAATGCGACGATTGCCTCCCGGACGGGCGGATAAGTGAAGCACAGAGATCCATACGTCTTCACAAATTGATTGTCCCACATATTGGACCAATGGAATTGGAGGTGGCCAGAGGTCAAGACTCAATATCTGTATCTCAGTAAAATGGAAAACAAGCTGCTGCAAAGCATCGGGGATGACATACACCTTTCGATAAGTTGATTATCATCGATGGATTGCAGGATGACACTGGCAGGAATGTTGTCGTTACCATGGTTGCTCTTTGTAGGACTTTTCTCCCCTGAACATCGCAGAGATCCTTCCTCGTATGTGTTGCTCAGAATCACATTGCTTGAAACACCTCCTGTGAGTACTGCGTTCTTCCACCTCAGCGGGCGGTCATAATTGCAACGAAATCCTACACGTGCGCACCGTTGGCATTTCGGCTTCTTCTCATCACACTTCCGGCTAGCGCTCAGACAGCTCGAGCACCCTGTCCGTGATCGAGTGGTCGAAGGACGTGTTCTACCTGACATTGGGCCAGAGGCCCTGGTTGATTGTGATGAAGAGCACCTTACCAGCTATCAGTTAATGCCGCACAACAAGAATAAGTCAGTCTAGGAGCGGCGTTCCGCCTGTGACATGGAGAAGTTCCTGTTGTCCTTTATCGACTCCCTTCGATTGGCCATGCTTGCCGTGCAGAGACGTTCAAGTATAAGTAGGAGTGGCAGTTTTCCCGAAAATGTCAGTAGCCCCTGTCAATGGGGCAAACAAAAGAGTTCCAGAGCCTTGTCCCTAACCGATGATACGAAGACTCCTTGAGCGCAGCTCTCCATGCCACTCGACAGAGACCCAGTCGCTTGGCCATCGAAGTTGATGACCCGCCGGTCTCCTGAAGGAACTGACTTGGTCGAATATTGATCTTGGCCAGAGAGCAAGGGTGCTCTGATCAGTGGAGAAGGAAGGACAGGGAGAAATGGGGAGCCGGGTCACATGCAATCGACATGAGTCCAACACGTGATAATGCGCGGTTTTCGCCCCCACGACTCGCTCAGCCTCCCTGGGCTCACGTGAGAGCACAGGGCGGCATCATCCTTGGCCAAATCCGGAAGTGGTTCGAGCAGATTTACAAACTCTTGGCAGAGCATTCTCTCTCCAAATTCGAAGCTGCGATCCAAACACGCGAATTAGAACATCACGTGTAGTCAATTCCTCAATGAGAGCTGATCGTTCTGCGTCCTTCCTTTGACAAGCCCAACCTCATCCTCAGTGAATCGACCAAAAATGAATGTAAGATGAGTTGTGGCCAGCTATTGCGACCCCGCTAATGTTTTCGCAGTTCACTCCCATAAACCCGCGGCCTCTGCTCCAGAGCTTGTACGTCCTTGAACCCTTGTGTCAAAGTGCTGGCGCACTTCCCCTGATCGAGACGGCTTGATCACCTAGATACACGCATTGACAGATTGCATCGCAGGATCAACGACGAAGTCATTATCCGTTTAAAATGGGGTCAAACAGAATACAAAGGTCGCCTAATTAGTGTCGACTCATACATGAATATTCAGCTCTCGAACACAGAAGAATATATTGACAGGAAACATACGGGAACTTTGGGCCAAGTGCTCATAAGGTATGGCCGACAGGGGTTCAATGCGTGCTGGCAATGTACAAAGGTGACCGACCACTTGTTAGGTGTAACAACGTTCTGTGGATATCTGCAGCTAAGGGAGTTGAAATGAACGGCGAAGGACCCGACACCAAAATGGAGGATTAGGTTGGCAACATCCTATAGAAGCAGAGGAACATGACGGATTCAGGATTGCACAAAGTCGGTCATGGAGCCGCATCAGTGTTCCTGCGCGAAGAGCACATGCTCAAACAGTCACATCTCGCTGGTGGCATGCACCGAAATGCATTCTTGTCAGCCAAGCTGAGCACCACCGAGATGCTGGCAGAAGTGGAAATTGATGCGATCCTTCAACCAGCTGCTGACATCGCAGCCCATCAAGCAACACCAAGCACTAGAAAGCGGTCTAGTCTGGTACTGCGAAATTCACTCGAGGCGACAAGCACCGTCATGATTCCCCTTTTGCACCGAAAAGAGTCGCCGCAGACAATGGATTCGCGTATGCAAACAGCCATCCTCCAGGGCCCTCGGTCATGTCCTGCATGTCACAAGTCCACACTAAGAGTTGGTCATACATAACAACCAAGGCCAATTCAGGAGGATGAAGGCGGGCTTGCTTCCTTCAAGCCACAAATAGACTGTCTACCCGAGGCGTCACTGGAGGGGCAGGATGCGGGCACCGGTGATCAGAGTTCTTGCCATGTGCTTTAGCTGTCCGCTACACGAGGACATGTTCGGTGACCTCTTCAGGAGACAGCAGTTCTAGTCGCCTCTTCTGTGAAAGACGGGAAACAGAGTTCATAGAACTTTGATGCGAGCAAACAGGAAAATTCCCCCTTGCCTCTGTAGCTTTTGGCCCCTTCGAACTGTAATGTTTGCACGCTGCTTGAAAACAATAGTCACAAGCGTACCACTACAATGTGACCATTCTAGGTTTAGAGAGAATTGGTTCAGTCAGCCGCCTTGGTAGTTATCAGAAGGCATGAAAAGGCGGAAGACTTCGGACTGAACATAGTTCGGACCACCGAGTTGAAAGGTTTCAGTCCGGGAGGCAAACTTGCGCCCAAATGGGCAAATCGACCTTATTGCCTCTACCCAACCATGGCCAACCACGCCAACCTAGAAACGTCAACCCAAAATACGAGTCATCACAGTTGTTATTGATTATTGATTGTGCTGCGCCCTGCCCAGCATTGCTTAGACGACTGACCAACCAACCCCAAATCCCGTCCTTCCAGCCATCCAACCAAGAACGAAGGGGGTGCGCAGTGGCACGGAAGACAACTCGGCACTTGGGAAGCAAATCCAACGTTGTGAATGTGCGATCTTCATCCTGTCCTACGTGGCTTGATCACCATCCTCGTACGCCTCGATGTGCCCTACAAGTACAAAAGCTGCCTTCCTTGAATATACCCTGCAACGCCCGCCACCATGTGGTTGATCGCTGGCCTCTCAGGCTTCGGGAACACCATCAGCCACACACGAGACCCTGAAAATTGGTCACTGAGGACCTGGTGGGGAGGCTCCACGCTCGGTTCTGGGTCCTGCGAGGGGTCTAGACATGGTACGATCCATTCTATCCGGGGGAAGCATTCGCAAGAAGGAGGGGAATGACGGGGGCGGCGTCGTAGCCTCTGCGTTCTATTGGGTTCCCGAAAACTCTCAGACAGGGGGCTGCCGACGCGAGGGCAAATTCTGAATGCTAGGCGGGACTTGATCGTGTGCCGTGGACCAAAAGGGATAGGAAACAATACTGTTAGGGCACTGCCGACCCGGGTTTTCCTCTGCTCCTATATCATTGCTGCCCTCGCTGTCCACAGGGAGCCTGTTCATCCCTTCGTTTACTCACAACATTCGTTTCTTGATCTCTGAGAAATCCAGAGCACAGCACAAATCCCGCAACGACACCTCCTTCACCCTGTCTAGGCTCCACTCACTACACTCACTACCATGCCTTCTAAATTCACAGAGATACTTGATCCCCAATACCAAACAACATCCCCTCAGGACGATGTGCGGTTGGAGGATATCATAGGTGCCGCCAATATGTCAATTCGAGATCGAACATCCTCTGAGGCCAGTTCGACGAGTCAGAGTTCATCAAGTGCCTCAAGCTCCGACAGTGACCGTGTCGAGGAGAAGCAGAGGAGAAAGAGGCTCTCACGCTTACTGTCAGGAGGCAAGCGATGATTCTCATCAGGCATAACTTTCTCTGTGCAACAGAGAATACACGATCACGACCTCATGGGATCAACGGCACCAGTTAGCAACAATTATCGGCGAATATCTTCCTGACTACAACACAAAAAGTCCTTTATTGACGACTTCTTTCATCTCTGTGACAGAGCAAAGGCATTTCGAGGGAACAGGCAAACTGAGTGCTGGCGCCCTTCGCTCTTGTCATTCTGTTCCACAGACTTTCATTCACCATCACCCCATCGCGGCAAATGGAAAAAAGGAGATGAGCGATAAAAAAAAATTGCCTTGTGGAAGCGAGGGACCGGCCCGCGCGTATGAAATTCAGCCAGTCGAGACGGGTTGCCGTTCCCACACCAGACACTTCTAGACCGCGAAGCAACTTCGACTTTGATGTGAAACTAGCTCAGCAGGAAAAAAGGGGGAGATCAGCACAGCACTGCAATTACTCATATTCTTTAACGCAAAAGCGAGTTCTCTTACCGATTACCTTTCTCGGAGAAAGATAGATATCAATTCTCAAAAGAGGTGGTGTCCGGTGGTGCGGAGGACCATCGTCAAGATCGAGATTGCCATTTGCTGTATATGGACGGGACAGCAGATCCGAGACAGCCAGACTCTCGCAAAGACGGGGAATCTCACGATCGTCTTCAGTGAGGTGGAAGCTCTCGACCCGGTCGAATGAACTCGAACACAAGTCGCTGGGGTCGTCGATGTTGCCCATTGCTTCGTCCATGCTGGCCTCACTACCATACATCCATGTTACCTGATTTGGAGAGATGCATCGTGGCTGGCAGGTGCCCTCGGGGTCCATGTCATACTGCAGCGGAGGGGAATTGTAGATCAGCGTCGATCCGTTTTAATAGATACATTTTACGATAGAATGAAACGAACGAAATGATTGAATCTTAGCGTGAGCTTCGATTTCGGACTTGTATACTATCAGCAAATGCTACTAGTACCTATTCTTGTTTCTTTTACAAGTATTGAATAAGAAATGATTCTATGAGTACCTAGATAGGCCTACGAGTATCTTGAGAACTGCAATTGGGGTTGGGCCTCGTTGGGGGGTGTTGTTTTAGTTACTCTTACAGGCTTCATCCTTGAAAGTCCAAGCCTAACCACACGCCGTGCATGCCTAGAACAAGCCACGATCCAACGCTCCCCCGGCCCACGTGCACATCCCACAAGCCCCCAGAAGCCACAAAACCGCCACCAACTCCAAGCCTCATTTTTCGACAATTTATCAGTTACATACTCCCAAAATCTACCCAATTTATGCCGGGAGGATGGCCGAGGTAAATGTTTCCCCGTCTTTCTTTTCTTCAGTGATCCAGGGTCAACTAATAGGTGATATAGTGGTTTAAGGCGCTGTGTTTAGGTCCTGTCATTTCCAAACCGCAGTGGGAAACCTCGTGGGTTCGAATCCCACTCCTCTCAATATCATGAATTTCTCTTTTTGGTTCTTGGTATATGGTTTATCGTGAGGTGATGATTGTGTGAGGATTGAATTTTTAGTGTTTTTGGTGTAATAGGTGGGGGAAGTGGACACGGATCGGGATTCGGGATGGCGGCGCGGGTTGGGTTGCATGTGAAAAGACCAGGACGCGTCTCGGACTTGGTTGTTTGTTCGATACTCCAATGCTCGACGCTCTCTTTCGAAGTCTATAGTGGTCAAAGAACTCTGCAGACAGAAAGGTGACAGTGTTCATCGGATACCTACTCATTTCTCTGTCCTCTATCCTACCTCTCGAACCGACCCCGAGAATCCGCATCTCTCCAGAACAAAGGGAAAACCGCATCGCCTTGCATGCGACTTGATATAGAGAAAGGAATAACTTCCGGAAATGGCGACATCGAATAACAGCAACATGCACTCTTCGATGGACGAGTCCCAGTCTCATCAACAGCCAAGCGAATTTCAGATGCGACGCGCCGCGCTGGTGGGCGAGATTGGAGAGGTGGGTTTTGATTCCAATCCTGATGCCGAGTACTGTATCTTTCTTCAGAAGTCCCTGAAGATGCCCGCCAGCAATGGAGCAACGGTGCGATGGAGCGAGGCTGCGAGGTTGCGAGGCGAAGCCCAAGGACTGGATTGGCCGTCCCTCTGATCCACCTCATCCGTCCCTTCATTGCAATTGACAACCTCTTTCCTATACTCTTCAAGTTTCTCCCAACAAGACGTATTTTGAATTGATGGCGAGCTGACTTCGCTGCTTCGCCCTCCCTGGCGTTGCGGGAGTTTTTTTTCAGTCCCTAGAACAAGTCCTCGCACAGATGAACGCTTTGAATCGCAGCCTCGAGGGCATCATTGAAGTAAGCCGCAGATCTGCTCTATACACTCACACACTCTCTCCCCTTTTCCTCCCCCTCGTGAGGCTTACGGTTCGGTGTGTTGTTTTTCTGACTGACCGGTCCACGAACAGATCGGGAACGAGTTCTCGAGCGTCGAGGCGCTGTGGAGTCAATTCGAGACCGTCATGGGCAGATCAGCGGGCGACGAGGCCGCCGACTCAAACGCAGACGCAAACGATAACGCGGCCGAGGCTGTGCATTCGGCGGCGACTGGGAATGCAGAAGACAAGCGTGGTGGATGAGATGTCGTCCACGCGTGTGTGTGCGCCTACCTGTATGCCTGTCTGTCTAGGTTGCGGCGACATCCTAAGCTGTGTCTTTAGTGGTGGGCTTTGTGCTGTTTGGGGAGAAGTTACTTGGACTGTAGCTTGGAATGTCAACTATGCTAAAAGAAAAGGGTCGGAGAAAGACAATGACGATACCAGGACGAGTCACGACGAGCGCATCGGAAGCAGAGCATGTTCCACAGAGCATGTATTCATTCTTGGAGCAGCTATTCAATGCGCTGCTCATGCGGCAATCGCATCAAAGCGAGTCACAGAGCTTCAAGCTCGAGTCGAGACTTGCTCACTCAGCGACACCCGTTCTAAAACCAGCAGTCTCATTACAGCGCCTCGTCATGCAATTTGATTGCATCCAACGCCATCCCATATGCGTACCATCACACATCAGCGGGCGGTTAAAGCCCAAAAGGTCAATCATACAAGACAAAGTTTTGTACCCTGAGAATGGAAAGTTGTGATCTCCTCAAAGAGTCAATTCCTGATCCACTGGATCATAGGAACACACATTTCCTCTTCTTCGCCTTCTTGACCTTTACCCCTTTGCTGTTTGGCTTTGCTTCGAAACTCTCCTCTTCAACCTGGATGGCGGTATTGATGGCCAAGTCGAATACCTCTTGAATGCCCTTATTTTCCTTGGCGCTGCACTCAATATACATGGCCCCCATTCGTTGAGCTACAGCGGCTCCTTGTTCTGGTGTGACAGGGGTGAGACCTTGAGTTCGCAGGAGTTCGATGCAGGTTCGTTTGTTGCGGAGGTCGGATTTGAGACCCACGAGGATCAGGGGCGTTGTTGGGCAGAAATGCAGAACTTCAGGATACCACTGTGATGGCAAGTCAGTACCAAGTATGATCCAGCGGTCGAGGATGCCGTACCTTGTCCATGACGTTTTCTAGTGAGTTGGGGCAATCTATGGCAAAGCACACAAAGAGCAGGTCTGTTTCTGGGTATGACAGTGGTCGGAGCCGATCGTACTCTTCTTGTCCCGCTGTATCCCAAAGTGCGAGCTCAACGGTCTTGCCTGTGGGCTTGTGGATGGTCTGCGTGATGTAATTTTCAAACACGGTCGGCACGTATTTCTAGCCATCGTCAGCTATTTGTTGTTCATTCCCCTCTCTTATCCTGCATACCTCCGGAAAATAGCCCTGTGCATAGCTGATGAGAAGACAGGTCTTCCCACAACCTCCATCTCCGACCACAACGAACTTCTTGGAGTGCGCAGGTGGTTGGGTGATATTTGTGGCTTCTGACAATCGTCCCGCACTGCCATAACTCATGTTTGTGCTGACGGTGCCGTTACTTGTTCTCGTACTGGGTGCTCGGACGGGTCTTCGCTTTGGTGAGGAGGGGGTGATGTAGGAAGATGGACCCTTTTCTGACAGGACGGTGGATGTTCGCAAAGGATAGTGGTCGGTTTCTGCCATGGTGAGTGAAGTTGGGGGGTGGGCTCTCTGCTGTGAAATAGAAAGTTGACGTGGAGAGCCCGTTTTTTTGGACGGGAGCGGCAGTATTATATGTGGTGTTAATGCCTGAGGGATCTGAACATGTGGTTCAAGCAGGTTTCTGTTGAGATTTCCGAGTCAATAATAACCGTCTCATCGTGGGATGACTGCGGTGGACTCTTTGTTGTCCGTTGTGGTTGCCCAAGTAACCACTGCCCAAACTGCATGTGAAACGCAGGTTTCGTGCAGACTTGACCCTATTTTCAGCTGCCAGGCCTGCGTCAATTGCGACATTGTCGCTTATCGACATGGTTCTTGTGCATGCAGGATCCATGTCGAAAAACAGTTCGTCAATGCCCTCTGGGTCGTTCTGTTGTTGAGGAGATCTCAGCTGCACCACTTTTGCAGGCAGCCGAGTGGGCGAATGAGATAGCCCACACAATCTCCAACTCAATTGAATCACCGCACAACTCGCGACCACGACAGAACTTCGACAGCTACCTCCCGAATTCTTCGCTGATAATCCCGATGCCTTCCCTTGCCTTCCATGGTCGATGTTAATGCATCATCCTCAGGAACGTACTTCTTTCCTCGGCCACACTTGGTCTCGATGGAAGGGAGCTTTGCCCACTATCGCCCGTTGCAGAAATGAACAAGGAGAAAGATAGGCCAGATGCCGGGTTGAGGTCGCTCGATCACTGTATGTACCGAACAGCTGCCAAATACCTGTGCGGAATCATGCTGACTATGCTTCAGACAAGATCAGACTGCCACGATGGCGCTACCTTTTCAGAGAACAACTCCTCCCTGTTGTACGCTGGGAGACTCCCTACGTCGCCTGGCTACAAGACACCCTGCGAACCCCCGCCTTTGATACGTACTTTGCGACGTCGGCAAACCTAGGCACACACACATTCTTCATGGTCATGTTGCCGATTTTATTCTGGTGTGGGAACACAAATCTGGGACGAGGGTATGCAAGTGCCAATCAATTGCGGGCTCATTCTGACGTGCAGTAGGATGGTCCACGTGCTGGCGTCTGGAGTTTTCTTCAGCGGATTTCTAAAAGATCTCCTCTGCCTACCTCGACCGCTTTCTCCGCCACTGACCCGAATCACCATGTCTGGGTCTGCTGCCCTCGAGTATGGTTTTCCTTCCACGCACTCAACCAACGCAGTGTCGGTTGCAGTTTACTCGCTATACCTTCTACGGCAAGAGACGAACGACCTGGATACGAACCTCAAACTCGGGCTCCAGATTCTAGCTTACTTCTACGCTGTTTCTATCGTGCTTGGTCGGCTATACTGTGGAATGCATGGCTTCTTTGACGTCATTTGGGGAAGCATTCTCGGTGCTCTGATAGCTCTTGTTCAATGCTTCTATGGCGAGGCCCTTGATGACTGGCTCCACGGCGGCGACCTGAAACGAGTTGTGCTTGTCATTTTGATCATTTTGGTCCTGGTTCGCATTCACCCTGAACCCGCAGATGACTGTCCTTGTTTTGATGACAGTGTTTCGTTTGCTGGTGTCATGATTGGCTGTGAATACGGTGTTTGGCATTTTGCCCGCACCTCCTATGCCTGGTCAACTCCCACTAGAGGCACTATCCCATTCGATCTTGAAAAGATGGGCTGGGTTATGACATTGATGCGTATTTTACTTGGAGTGCTTGTGATTTTTGCATGGAGGGGCATCATGAAGCCGACCCTTCTGAGAATACTTCCACCAATATTCCGTGTGATTGAACAGCTGGGTCTCACTTTACCACGACGGTTTTTCAAACCGGCCTCGGAGTACGAGACCATTCCACGGCAGCCCAATGACGACGACATCATTCCGCCCGCGCGGGATATTCCCCACCTGTTGTCATCATTTCGACGCAGAAGAGCCATCTCGGTCGGGCCTCAGTCCGAAGCAGATGCGTACGAAACACTGGCCTACCGTGAAAAGAGGAGGAGGGATAGCAAAAATGCTCTGGAGGCACTGACACCAGCACTGGAAGGCTCGCCTTCATCCTCACCCTCTCCCGATCCCGGATACTTCCAGGCTAATGATACTGTCCCGGGAAGGAAAAGATCTAGCAGCCTGGAGATGTTCCGCGCACAGATGGGCACAGGGATGGAAGGGCTGTCACCAATTCCTGTGATTGCACCCGCAGATGGCAAAATGCGCACTCCGGAGGAAGATCAGGCAATGGATGATTTGCAAGAACGACAGATATTCTTGACCATCCAGAAGCCTCGAGTCAGATATGATGTGGAAGTGGTGACAAAACTTATCGTGTATTCGGGGATCGCTTGGCTGGCTGTTGAGGGCATCCCTGTCCTTTTCAAGTATCTCGGACTGAGCGTACTTTGACTCAAGGGCGAAACATGGAATCGAAAAGTGTTTTGGTTCGCAGGAATGTGATCACGGATGTGGAGTTCATCATAAGGCAACCGTACCTCAATTGATACAATGATACGAGTGTCAACAGTTGTATTCAGGTGTTTATTTGTTTACGTTCAGCACCAACCACCTGTCCTGTCAGTACAACATCCACAGGTTTTGTGTGGTATTGGGGGTGACCCTGCATCCTGCATGTACTGTACTCCGTATTTGGCTTCGCGAACAAAGGCGGTATCGGATATGAAATCCATTGTCTTGAGTGCGGCGGGGCGGCAGAAAACCAAAGTGGCCAATCGCTTTAGTGCCGCATTTGGTATTTTGGAGAATCGCGTCTCTCTCTGCGATCATTGTCGTCCATCTTTCAAATCCATAATACAACAAAGACAATTCACTGTTTCCCTTGACCCAGGTGACTTCATGTTTACTCTTGCGACTCTCTGATTCAGCGCGACTCACACCTTCTCACGCTCCTATGCTGTCAGACAAATCGTTCCCGATCTTTGTACCTCTGTTGCTCGGTCTCCTCTTCATCCTGAACTTCATCCACCACTCGACACTCTTAGTCTACATCCTGCATCGTGGCATCCTCAAGCATCCCTCGCCTTTTCAAAATCCACAGCCATGGCTGACACCTCATCTTTCATGGACTGGCATCCTCAAACGCCTCCTCCAGCGCACGATCCGTATCAAGAAAGATATGTGCCTGGTGGTTGGCCTGTCGACCCTCCGACCCCTCCCCCTCCTACCGCCGGCGTCTTCATGCCCCCTCGTAGACCTTCTCCTCTTGACCACATCATCCCTGCCGCAAAGAGAATATGTACAGGACTCGGAGGTTTGGCTGGACTCGGCTTCCACGCAGCCGCACAACTCAGCAGATGTACAATCGATGCCACAACCACTGTGGTCACTGTCCCTACTGTCTACATTGTCCGACGATTTCAGCGGCGTCGCCATGAGCAAAGACCTACCCAGCAAAAGCGACAAGCTCCTCAAAGATCCCTTCTTCCACCACTTTCACAATCACCATGGAGTCGAGCTGTTGCCAAAGAACTTGTCGCAGCTCAACAAACAGCACGACCCCCTCCTCAAACGCCTACAGTCCCGCCTCCGCGACTCCCCAAACACATTCCACCCACAGAAGAACAACATAAATACATAGACGGTGTGTTGTACGAAATCCCAGAGTTCAGACCACAATACGTCTTGAACCGACGGAGCAAAAATGCTGGTCTCCGAGGTCCGATTCGGCGCACACGTGTCGTCGATCAGGTCTTTCCCCAAATGCCTCGATTTACGCCCCCTCGAGAACCTAAACCAGTTCATCTTCCAACTCCAGACGAAAAGTTTGAAAAAGCTTTGCTAGAATGCGCAAAGCTAGAGTCTCCATATCCGCAACTGAAACCAATTCCTGCCTCCGCCCCTTCGCCTGCAGTAACCATCACCTCCACCGACTCCGCCACACCGAGTGCACAGTTGCAACAAGGATTACAAGCGGTCATTGAGAGCGACACAGAGTCAAGCAGTGTTATATCCTCGATCCAGCGATCTAGAAAGAGACGTATCCTTACACAAGGCTCGCGTTTGGCCGAGAACCACGAAACCACTGCTTCGTCGAAGAGAGTCCAGACCCAAGGTCCGAGCGTGGAATCACCACAGACTCCCAAAATTGCTATTGTTGTCCAAGACGCACCATCATCAGAAATTCCGAAAGCCCCAACTCCTACCGACACAACTTTGTTGACACCCCCACGTCTAAGACTACGACGATTCAACTCACCTAGATCGGTCCTACGAAAAGAGGTCCTCCTCAAAAGTCCAAAGACTCCGTTGTCGGATATCTCATCCATGTGTGATTGCTCACCAGGAAACTATCACATCGATGCACCAAGATCACCCGTTAAGAGCGAGATTTCTTCTTTCTTCGATGGCACACCACCCCCAAACCCAGAACTGGATGCTCATGTTTTCAGAATGATCATGTCAGGAGGCGGATCCCCAATCCCAGCTTCAAACACCCTCGCTGAGAGCGAGGCTCCTCGAGAGTCCTCAGTGTCGACCGCAATCGCACCATCAGAACAAACCACCAGCGAAATGTCGAATAGCAACGAACCTGCTGCGCCAGAAACTGAAGGGGAGGCAAACAATGACCTTACCCCTACCACAGCAAAAGTGGCGAACGAGAATACGGAAGATATTTTTGGCCTGGCCAACCAAGAACATCTTCCCCAACTCAACAATGCCACAAAAGACGTGGAACAACACATCGAGACGCTGGAGAATAAAACTTCAAAGAATGGTTCACCAAAGACACCCATACATGTCACTCCACAAAAGATAAAAGCTGCAAGTCCAGTCAACCTGACTGATGACAAAGATGTCCGTGAATCTAGTTCCTCAGCTGCATCTTCCCTCCACACTCCCGAAAAGCAACTTGCAGAACTCAGGCTAGATGATCTATATACACCAGATCATCCGACCCCCAAAGCCACACCACATTCCTCCGAAAAGACCCAGAGAGTCACGCGCGCAGAGTCCAAGAGACTTGCGATCCTTGAAGAGAAGACTCATTACGAAATTGTCCCACTCACAGAAGACTGGGAAGAGAGAATCCAGACCGCCCTTCGTCACGGGCACGGCACTTTCAAACCCACAGATCTTACCCGCGTTGTCCCTCTCAATGCGCAGGCCAGTCGCGGCACCGATCAATGGCTCAACGATGAAGTTATCAATGGGTACCTCAAGCTGGTGGTCGCCCACGGCAGACAGAACGACCGTTCCACACAAGTTCCCACGCACCACGCCTTCGTGTCCTTTTTCTTCAACAACCTTGAAAGCCGCGGGTATGAGAGTGTCAAACGCTGGGCTTCTCGAGCGAAGATCGGGGGCAAAAACCTCCTTGAAACAGAAGCGGTCTTCATCCCTGTCAACAGCGGCAGCCATTGGACGCTTTGTGTGGTGTCAGGAAAGAACCGCACAATTGCACACTACAACAGCATGAGAGGCAATGGAAGACGATACATTAATGTTGTGAAGTCATGGGTTGCCGCAGAATTGGGAACTGCATACAAGGAATCCGAATGGACCTTCCTGGAGGCAGGAGAGTCTCCACAACAGACCAATATGGATGATTGTGGAGTGTTTACAATCACAAGTGCCAGGCAGATCATGTTGGGGCTTACGCCCATGTCGTACAGCGCCGACATGATCCCGCTGCAGAGAAGGAGGATTGTGGCGGAGCTTGTGAATGGATCGCTCTTGAAGAGCAGTTTGTAAATC
>WJFF01000027.1:6079-28487 GCA_011800825.1 Fonsecaea pugnacius | reverse complement strand
TGTCCCTCTGAGACTGGGTCATTCTCGGACGAGATCTGCTCGACACCGACCTTCTCGTCTCTCAGCTTTTCCGCTGGAGGATTTGCAGGGCTCATTGCCTCTGCGGCGACGGTTGGTGGCACTATTCCGTTTGCGATATTGTATTCCGGGTTCTCGAAATATTAAACCACGGGATCCTTCAGCAATGGCTCTATTACGACGCGCGATGGCATTACAGGTGGCTCCTGAGCCACCTGGTCGCACGCGCCGGTCGAAACGAGGTCCTCTACGTCCATCACTTGCTGGAGGATGTCGATTCCAGCGTAGGGAGGGGGAAACGGAAAGAAGAACTCTGGTGGCGGAATTTCGCCTTGCCTGGGTGCTGTTAACATCAGAGAACGATATGTATGGAAAGGATGCCCACCAATAGACCAAGCGTGGCGGATGCAACGCATCCCTCATCTCTACGTCCTCCATCTCTTCATAGTCGGCCATCACGACGTCAGTGTCCTCCATCTCCACTGTCTCAGTGACCCAGGGTTGCAACAGACACTCGACCTCGGTGAGCCGGCGCTGTGCTTCTTCGTCCTCCTGGACAGCATCGAAGTCCTTCTCCAGGAAGAGACCTGGCTCGGCCAGATCACTCAGGAACCTGGAGTGGTTGTTGTCTAGAGGCACGAGATGGTCGAGCCTCTCGTATTGTTTCTCAAAGCGTTCAGGCGTTATTTGTCTGCGCTTTCGCAGTGTTCGGGACGGCGAGAGTGACCGGGTGTTGGAGAGGGGTTCGATCGGCTTGACGCGTGTAAAGTGACAGCGGCTGCGGTTGAGTTCCTTGATCTGCCTGCGCAAACTTGGTTTAACTCCTGAGAAGGGGACGGCAATCAAAGACCGGGTGGGCTGGATGATTGTTCTTGCGATCTTCATGTTTGCTGTTGTGAGATTTCAGACTCTGACCAAGAGGATGCACACAGAGCAGAGAATCAGTGGCTGAAAGAGCATCAAGCTTTCAAATTGCGCTGAGGGGATCTGAATCTGAAGCTGAAGAGATGAGAGAAGCAAGGCAGTTTGTCTCGAGATTCGATACCGTCAAGAGGGAAAGGGATGAAGAGAAGAGCAAACGCGAGGTGGTGAAAACTTTGCAAGGTCTGCATTCACCTTGCGTGCTGTGCTTTGATCCATCGCGTACACATTCCACTCTTCACAATAGGGACCGGCAGAACCATTCAATAGCTCTCGAGCAGTGAATATCGGGGATGAATGGCAGACGCAGACGCCCCCATTCAAAGTGCAAGGGTGCAGGACCAATACCTCCCCATTCATCCTGTTGAGATTGTCTTTCCGGAAATCCATCTCATTCTTCAGCATCGTACGGCTTTAATGAGAGCTTTGTATAAGCAATTCGCTGTCCACCACTTAGCTATTGATGGGACTTGAAGGTCTTGCATCCCTGCCCGGCAGCTTGGGACCATGATGGTCCCTCAGGAAAGCAGGTCCAGCCAAAGACCACATTTTCTGTAGTATGCACGGCATGATTCGAATCATTGGTAGGGTTAGCTGAAATCACGACTTCGGGATGCTGTCCGCTCTCCCGCGGCTTCCATTGTTGAGAGATACAGGGCCATCCTGAAGCGATGACTTGAGTAACAAGCAATTAAACACCACAAATGTTGACTCGAGCGTCTGGTTGAGAGGTCGAGTCGTGTGTTTGGGCGATATCGAACTACATCATAGTGGCAGATATAGAGGCTTCGACGGCCAAAGAAATTCAAAACGGAGAAGGGCGCTGTCTCCACCAATCTCCCCTGCAGTTCTCGGCCTAACAGGCGAGGATGGCGTCCACTTGAGATGTTTATATATATGTAAGGTTCACAGCAATCAATGTTGGTGCTTTGCCATCTGGAAATCGAGCCGAGGAACCCAGACACACCATGTCTCACCAGATATATGATGTGGTGATCGTTGGAGCGGGTCTTTCTGGCCTGCAAGCGGCGCTTACTGTCCATCATGAGAACCTCAATTACTTGGTCCTCGAGGCAAGGGATCGAGTGGGTGGAAAGACGCTGACTCTGCGCTCAAGCGAAGGGGCCGTCAAGTCCGATCTGGGAGCTGCTTGGATCAACGATAGCAATCAAAGTCGCATGTGGAAACTTGCGAATGACCTTGGGCTGCATACTTATGTCCAAAACACCAATGGCAACGTCGTTGTCCAGGATCTTGACGGGACGCTCGTGGAGTTTCCATATGGGTGAGCTGCCCTTCCCTCGGGGATATCTGTTTTGTATCGCTACAGAGCTAATCGAGGTTCCAGCGATGTACCAAAGGTTTGAGACCCCTTGACCGCCGAATTTCAGCGAGGTTATCGGTGCTTGGGCGTAAGATGGTTGACCCTGAGCCTTTGCGCAGTATCCGTCGGACAGTGACACAGAGTCATGCCTATCAATCCGAGATTTGGTCGAACACATCTCAACCACGCAGACACCGTCGATCTTCTCGGCAGGACCTCATCGAGAGCAGCTCGACTCCATTTCTTTCGAGACGTTCCTGCGACAAGCAAAGGTGACAGAGAAGGCGTTCGCGACAGCACAGGTCTGGACTCACGCCATGCTGGGCGTTGACCCTGCCGAAGTGTCGGCTTTATACTTCCTTGAATGTAGGTTCCAAGCCGTGCGTATCGTCCAGAGACTGACGAAATATTCTGTAGATTGTGCCGCAGGCGGAGGGTTGATGACTATGCGATCCGACTGCAAGGATGGAGGCCAATATCTTCGCATTCGAGAAGGGACTTCAGCCTTCGCGGAAGGAATGGCACAAAGACTGAAGCCTGGGTCGATCAAGCTGGACAGCCCCGTCGGAGCCATAGATCAAGAGCAGGACAAGACCGTCTTGATCTCAACACGAGGACGCTCGCCACAAGTGTATCGTGCTCGGAAAGTTATTCTCTCGATTCCGACACCTGTGTACAGGACCATAAGATTCTCACCATCCTTACCTGCCGCGAAAAGTGCAGCTGCCAATCACACGCGCTATGGATTCTATACCAAGTATATCGTCAGATTCACCAAGCCGTTCTGGGCGGCGAGACACCTGTGTGGTCTGGGTCAATCATTCGTTGGTCCCGTATCGGTCTTCCGGGACACCAGTTTGGGCGATGATGCGTGCATGACGTGCTTCATCGGCGGAAAATTCGGGAGGAAATGGACGGCCCAAGATGCGGAGGGGAAGAAGGCATCGGTGCTGAAGCAAATAGGCACCATGTTTGCAGACGGAGAGGACATCCGGCCTCTCTTTGTGGAGGCTTATGAGTCGCCATGGATGGACGAGGAGTTTTCGGGTTGGGGTTGTCCATGTCCTGCGATGCCACCAGGTGTTCTTGCCGACGGATGGAAGGCATTGTGCGCATCTTTTGGGAATATCCATTTCGTGGGCACGGAATTGAGCACCGTCTGGAGAGGATATATGGAAGGGGCTATTCGAAGCGGAGAGAGTGGCGCGTTGCAGGCGATCGCTGAGCTGAAGGCCGCCGAGTTGCAGAATGCAAAGCTGTAGACCTCATGGAAAGTCAAGGTGGTATTGATTCTGGAATTGTTGTGTCTGCGAGCTCGAACAAAGCAACAGGGACCTGAGGCTGCGGCACAATATCAGATGAAGAGGCAGATCAAGATTCAACAAGCTGAAGAGGTTGTTTCGCTCATTGGATGGGATAGTGCTGGACCACAGGGTTCCTGCGCCTGAATCCGTGTCTGTTCCAGGATGTACCACATAGCCATTCCGGTTCTCACTGTTGTTTCTCTCTCCCTCCCTCTTTCTGCGTCTCTACCAAATGCTCTGCCTCTTGCGTCTCCCATCCGCATGGGACACCATATTGGTAGTGATGCGGGGCACCAAAGTGCTGAAGGGATACGAGTTGTATGCTGGACATGTGGCCCACGACTTTCTCATTCCATCAGTGGCATTCGTTCATCCCTGAAGCATGAGAAATTGTTGCACATGGATTTGCCGATCGCGTCGCTGTTCCTCTGCCACGCACCAGTGCGAAGAGCGCGAATAGGTTACATCTCTCCACAGGATGCTTCGTGCGACCGAATGTGGTCTGCGCGATCCACGTGCATAGACTGCCTTTCTGGCTAGTCCTGGGATATTTATCGAGAGTGCGGATAGATTGACCCTGGAGAGGAAGATCAATACAACCAAGAGAAGCCAACCTTAACGCTGTGAGCACCATATCGAGACAAAGGGGCTCGAATAGAAGGGATGGACATTGGAGCCGAACACAGCGTCAGTGTCTCGAATGCTTTGCTTAGCAATATGCATCCCACGAGGTGAAAGCGAGCTCCTCTTCATTGCTGAACCGTATGGGGACTAACCCTGCTCGAGGACAGCCTCTGGAATAAGGGCGGGTCAAGAAATTTGTGCGCGCTCCAGTATCTTGACTAGCAGACCTGCAGCACGGCCTAGCTCTCCCCCTTCCTTCCTGGCGGCATCAATGCCGGCCAAGATGTGTCCCTGGAAATGTTGTGCGAAGTCGCGCTGTCGATCTTGCTGGTCGTCAAGAATTTTTGTCTCGTTCTCTATCTGCGGCCCAAAGAGATTTAGATAAGCGTATGCATTGGATCTCTCTGGCACAAGGAGTGTTTCAATTTCCCAGAGGGGAAAGTGTGCGAGCAGTGGATTGGTGTGAGATGGAGCTTTCTCGTCCCCAACAAGACCTGCTTGTAAGAATTCAGCGAGAACTTGCATTATTCGAGCCGTAGACTTGGAATCCCCAGCGAATGATGCTTTAGTGGAGGACCATCTGCTGGCGTCGTCTGATCTCCAGCCAAGAACTGTCGTAAAGCATTCCAAGGTTTGGTGCCAGCCACCGGGGCACGAGATCAATTCCGGGCCAGCGGCTTTGATCATGTAAGAGACAAAGTCAAGGGACGAGGATCGAATATCGCGCGATAGATGTGTCATAGCTGCACGCAAGTAAGGCAAAGCCTTGCTCACATGATCTTGGATCTCTTCGCTAGGCAATGCGCGAAAGAGCTTTAGCAACTGATTCCTGACGCCTGCCGAGCCATCGAGCATGAGAGGACAGATGGTACCGAGAAGAGAACTGGTGGTGACTGGCAAACTGCTTGTCGAGGGGCTGGAAGCGACGTAACTCGTTAGGGAAGCAAGGGCATCTCTCCTCTGAGTGGCGGACGGGGAGGTGAGTAGGGAGATTTGATGAAGAAATATCGTCGATCGCGAAGGCGCGTGGACATCTAGCTGCTGGTTCAGAACGATGGCTTTTTCGTCTTGTTAGCTATATACACAATTCGACTGATAAGGCCATATACCTTGGGATTTGAAACTCGTGTCGGTATGGTTCTCGGCCTTGGGTTTCGCCTTGCCCACCTTCAGTTTCTGTTTCTGTCCACGATATCAGCTTGCTTGTAACCGGTTTGAACGGGACCGATCAACCAACCTGGAAGTCTTTCTTCTTCTCTCTTTTCTTTCGTGCACTGGAGCCCATTTCGTCAGGTGGGCGTATTTCGCAATAGACTTCTAAAAGATATAAAAGGATGTGAAAGAGTTTTTCTCCTTGAAGAATCCGCGGAGAAGCAGTGGGAACAATAAGCTTTTGTCGTTGTCGGCCCGAACCGCAGATGGCGACGATCCCAAATCACTCGATCTAACAGCGATTTTTCACCATTTTGTGGAGATGGATTCATGTTCGTAATAGAAACTCTCCCACGTTGTTCAGCTCCATACCTCCGGTTACTCACGGCTGAAAGTGACCTCATCCCACGAGAATAGCTTGAGAGCTACCCTGCACGTTCCTGAGTCTATCTGTCACAGAAGAAAGACGCGTCTGGCGCGTCTCTGCACTTCTCCAAAACCACACGGAGCCTACAGACGGTGTCAGCATGAGTTGACATGCGCCCAATGAGCAAGATCGAAACAAACTGGTTAGAGGCGCACGAACAGGATGCCTCAGACTGAAAGGGTTCTTGGTCCCCTGCTCCTCATCTTACACGACGCTGTACTGATTAGTGTTTCGACAGGAGATTCTAAACGGCCCTTCCATTGATGCGATGCTGCGAGGTCTGACGGAGAGACCAAACGTACAATCTACATTGATCCTTTCTCGAAAAGATGGTTCTATCATAAGAGTCACGGGAATTACCTCACCAGGCGATGGAAGGCCTTCAGCTTCTGCGACAGGGTACCAATGGCCGCAAGCAGAAGAGTCCAGGCGTGGCACAGACGTGTCAGAGAAGGAGCAATCCACTACTGCTCATGAAACAGATGATACTTCAGAGGTCCAATATACTGAGAAACCAGTGGAGCGATTGGCTTCATCCATCTTCCAATTTGTGAACAATGCCAATGCAATGGGTGCCACGTTGGGTGTCGCCTCTCGCAATGCGGCACGTCCAGACGGAACGTACCCCGGAGCGGCCTATAGCGAAGCCAAAACTGTTCAGAATAAAGAGCGGAACATTGAAGAGGATGCAGAAAATGGAGACACTGAGGACGAGGTCCAATTGCTAAGGCTGCGCACAAAACACCAGGAAATCATCATTTTCCCAGACCCCAATTACATCTGCTGCGTGGTTCAAAGGATCGGCAAGACTGCTACTGGTCATGACAGGAGATAGCAAGCAATGCTCAACCTCAGATTGACAGCAATGACTGGCTTGTTTACCCGAGGACTTGAAGCTATTTTCCCCCTGCGGTGCATTGATAAGTGCAGGAATGATGAGCAGAAAGGGCCTGGAGTTCACCACAATAACCAGTGATAACAACATAGGAGTGATGGTGACCTCGGGGGATATCAGATGCAACACAACGCTGAAACAAAAGATATCAACACGCTCAATTCGGGCATCTGAGTGGATGACTGCTGAAGGATATGCTGGTCAGGGCCGCAATTACCTGCTGAATTGAGACAGGCTGCCCCAGATTCTTTATCTGCCTGCCTAAGGGAGGGTCATTCTGTTATCGCGGGGTTATCGCACTTATCAGAAAAGCCATTGAATAAATTTCCCCTTCAATGGCGGAATGGGTGCTCACAGCCTATCGTGTCCTCAGAATGCGACGTGCTTGTTATCACTTGCTCCCATTATGGTGTGCTTTGAAAGTATCAGTCGTCGCTGATCTCCTTTGCCCTTATCATTTGGCTCATGGCAGCCCTGGCCATACTGTACTTAAAGAGTCACACGGCCACCGGCCCCCGCGAGATTCCATCTCTGAGCCTTACTAGTCCTTCGAGGCCTCGCTACGAATACATCCAACAGGCTACGCAAATCGCCAATAACCTATCCGACTCCAGTTCTACCCGATGGAGCTCACCTTGCTATTCAGGAAACATCACGCCTGAAAACTCCCTCGTACATACTCGTACAACGATGCAGCCTCACTCGATGAGGACGACACCTCCTCAGCAGGTCTTGTTGCAGACAGATTTCGGTGTTGGCGGAGCACCGAATAGTCCCTGCCGTTGACAGACTTGACAAGACTCAGGCTGGCAAGCCCACCTTTACGTCCACCAATGGAACCTCTCCCACACACATCCGAAACGGCAAGTCGACACCATCGCCTGCGTCGACCCGACATCGGTCAGATTAGCCGAGACAAGACGAGTTGGAAACCTTGACAAGAACACATTATTCACATGGGTAGCTCAGGGTCACCAAGGGTTACTGTTGCGCTGGTGGTATTTCGAGCATGGAGACGTCTCCGGACTGCGCACCAGATTAGGAGGTAAGCAGCAACTTGGCTGCTGAGGCTTGCTGGACGACGACAGACGAGGCAATGCACTAGCGTGGGGGTGCAATGCGTCTCACCCTGGCCACTATCGGAGCCCTTGTTGGGACCAAATACGAGCACCACCTTTGTTTGATGCCGACGGACGTTGCGCTCGGTGGCTCGCAAGCGGAATCATTAACTTTACAACAGATCGGCAACGGCCTTTTTCTATATGCGAATCTCCCCTTTTTTTTTTTTTTTTAGCAGGGATCCGACCCAAGACGTACCAGGCTGAGCACACTTCTGGAACCGAAGGGATTTGAGGTCCACCTGTCATGCGTCGGAGGGTGATGCCCCATATTACCGATGAGGGGCGTGGCCCGATAACTCATGAATGGCGGAGTTGAGGAGGGACAACCCAAGGGCGACCGTGGTACCGCACGTATCCAGGACGGAGACTTTGAATTCTACCAGGAAAAGCAGCTAACGATGCACCTAATAATCGCTTGGGTGCACCACTCCCAGCCTCGAGTCATATTCAGCATCCCACGTCCTCCTGTGAGCCACCATCTCGGCAAGGACCGACAAAAAAAAGCCTACTTGTAAGGACAGGGAAAGAGTCGAGTGCAGCTCACGCTCACTAACTCACCTAACTTTACTTGTCACTGTTCGGGGTCGGGGTGGTTGTCGGAGCTTTCGCCGACCTGATGCAGGATGTGGACTTGGGTACTCGTCCATACCGACCATGGCTGTCTCAACAAGTTCCTGGTGCAGGATGGGAGGAGTTTCTCCCCTTCCCCAGATCTCTTTCGACCTCTCGACCGATTGGACTCGTGACGCCTGGATGGTCGTGTGCTTGAGGAGGGACAGTGGGCCTCGCTCAGATCTATGAGGATCCTCTCGTGCGACCATACCCATCGACTTCTTTGAGGGTTGCGTTAACCTTGGTCCACTACTGCAGTCAGTGCTCTGCTCTCCACCTTGGAGACTGGCACTGCACTCAGATGGGGCAGTAGGGGATCGTCCCAAAAGGGTGACTTGAGTGCTGGCAGCGCCGGAAGAACGCAGTGTGTGTGGGCTGGACAATTACCAATCATGAAATCCAACAGTCCCCGAGCTTTAACCAGGTATGAAATGCGGTGGTCAATTGGGGATACAATCATCCCTGGCTCAGACTTTCGCGACGACGATCCCTAAGAGATACGGCTTTTCAGCGCCCTCTTCGTCCGTTGACCCGGGTTGCAGCCATTGTTGGACGACCGGACAGACAAGTTTCCCTTGCGGCGACTGTTCTGAGCCACACATCTCTGCCCTCTTTGCAAAACAACTCTTTATACCGAGTGCTACGAGTATATACAGATGTTGTTTGGTGCACGACTGCCTCTATGGACTACTCATATGGATCTCACTCAACAAAGACAATTGGCAGCAGAAGTAAAGCCGAGACGGACCCAAGCCCCCCCTCCCCAAATAATCCACTGATGATTATCTAGGCCGGCTTCGTTTTCTAGCCTCAACCCACTTCTGCTTCATACGAGTATGTAGATATATTGTGGGGCTCCCGATCCTGGCGATGCGATACAATTATCACATCTATACGAGTAAAAGAAACATGGTTTTGTTCCTGTATCTTTTGATTCCAACACTCTTGATAACCCCTGTTCGGGTGAATGGGGTCATCGAACTTATGTATCTTTCTCAATATCTGTCCCACCAAAGAGGAACTGCCCAGCCAGCCCAGCATTTTTAATTGCCTGAGGCACCTTGGTCGTGAACTCTCGACGCCGACGCCAACGCCAACGCCGCGACAAGGGAGGACGGAACGCCTGGCGGCTTCATATGCACGTAAAGCTGAGGCTGGCGGCCCAGTAGTCAGGACACAAGCAGTATGTTTAGCGCAATCTGCAGTACCAAACTTAAACGGGGTTTCGAGACAATTTGGAAAATGGTACTCGGCACTTTGTGTACCTATAGACTCGGTATAGGTGGTTGGGTTGGGATGGGTTACAGGGAAGAAGCAGGCCACGATCAGCCAACGTCCGTCTGGTGTCTGCATACATCATTGTACAAACCTAGTATATACCCTAGGGAACTTCATACATTCATAGCCTTGACACACCAGGGAGATTGGACGGATTGACGAACCCGATTGAACCTGTTTATACGGCTCGATGACCTCAACACTCTTTGCAGCCCATGATGTATAGCTACGTACATGTCTCAGCAGTTCAGGGCTGGTCCCGCTGACCTTCAAGGCTGATCAGACCAGAGTCGAGTTAACAGCATTGATCCTGCCACCAAAATTAGTCCGAGGCGACATATTGGCCCGGTCTTGACGATCTTCAAAGCCTCGAAACATTCGATCGTCTCGAGTGTGATTGGGCACAGCCAAATCTCCAAACGTACCGAGTACAAGTACTCGGTCGATGGACTGGTGTCAAGCAGTAACTAGCAGCAAGCCGACCGTCTATCACTTTCGTCATTGGACTACGTCGTAGAAGGTTCAATGCACCGTCTGATGTTGTCTCGCCACCATATGCTCGTGTGTCCTTGCCCATGTTAACTTCTCCCAAGTACAATCGAGATCCGGAACGGTTATCCTGCGGCTGTACCAGCACCAGCCTGAGGTCCAGGGAGCGTTCCGAGCAGGAGGACCCGTACCTCGTGAGGATTTTGGGCCGAAGTCAGGCTGCGGATCCGTGGTATGACCGTGAGGAGGGGACTGTACTTGTACTCGTAATATTTGCGAAGGGGTGTTCGCGAGGTCCCCTGCGCTAAGATGGAACGAAATCTGCCCAGTTTGGCCAGGCAGTGGTGGAGAGACAGGTTCTCGCGGTCGACCCGGGATCGAGTGAGGAGCATTTGGGGAAACGTCTCGAACAAATGATGGCTATGATTCGGGGTGCCCTCATTCGTCTGCAAGGCAAATAGCGCTTCGATTCCTGATTGCTTGCCATGTGCTTGAATCTGCACGCGAAGTCGTGGCCGAGAAACGGAGAAGGGCCGGGAAGGCAAAAAGTCGGGAGCTCAACGAGGTGAGGGAGTCAGTCGGAATGGGAGGGGGGGTGGTTGGAAGCACATGCTTGGACATGCCACGGGTGCTTACGCGCGGGACCCTTTTTTCAAGGAAGTTACCATGGACCATTGGGATAGACTCCACTCACTGGATGGTGGATGGTGGATGGTTTGAATGCCTCGCGAGAGGTCCGAGTGAGATCTAGACCTTCGGTCCAAGCTAGGAGAGAAGGACTGATTGAGAAAGGAGATGAAGGAAATAACATCATTAATAAGGGTAGTATACCAAGAACTTGATACTGTCCTTTCGACCCAGTACTGAGCCCTATACAGAAGATATGTACAAGGGACTGCACATGTGCCACTTGAGCTAGAGGGTGGGATTCCAGCCTGCCCCAAGGCTGTGAATGGTCAGGCTAAAGGTTCAGGATTGCGAGTGGCCAATGCTTGTTGCAGGTTACGAGCTGCTGGCAATCCTCCTGGCTCCGTCCTGTCCGGCCTCTTCTCCTCTCTTTTGACTTTGGAGCCACAGCCACGAGCTTTTTTCGTTCAGCAATTTAGCCTGACATGGACGAGTAGCCTACCCAGTCGTCAGCATCCATTACCCCCAGCACATCCAGCACCACCTGGCAATCGACCATGCCATCAGGCTCCTCGCATGGATCCCTAGCACTCCACCAGACACCTGAAACCGACGTACCGTTTCCTGCTCAATCTAGTGTGGCGGAACAAGCCTCTACAAAACACATTGGGACTCTCAAGAGGCGGAGATCTTCAGGAAGAACCACAAATTATACAAACGGCTACGGAGTATTGGGGTACAAGGTGCGCCGTGGCAAAATATATGGGGGGCGAGGTACCCCGGCGCATCGTCGCAAGAAGCAATTCCCACACCCCTCTCGTGCCTCTTCCCAATTGATTGATCACCTCGTAGCTTTTGCTGCTGCTCGCATGAGCAAAACAACGCCGCCTCGCTTCGAGACTCGTAAAAGACCACACGACCGGAGCCCAGCTGAAAATCTTTTGCCAGAAGTTTTTCATCTGGGGTTTCTTTGGGGAAGTTTTTTATTTTATTTTTTGCTTCTACAACCATCATTAATCCAGAGGTCATCCCTCAGACAAGCATTTCCGAAGCACAGTGCGAAGCCCATATCCGGAATACATGCAGCACAATACGAGGGGACTAGAATCGGGTGCTCTCGCCGTCAAGCCTACATAGAGGTACTTTGGAACTCCCAAATTGTCGTCGAGTGGTGGAGCCCAGTGGGAACATTGGGGGGCTGCAGGGTTGTGAATTGGCACAGCTTGGTGGATTGCTTCTGGACCTCCCTTCATCTTCCTCAGCTTGGAGTTCATGCACAAAATCCATTTTGCCCACAACCTCGTGCCCCAGCTCCAGATGCCAACGCCCGAATCATCATACGGTTCGAGAAGCTCATTCTAGTAGTTTGATGTATTTGTTGCCAATGCTACTTACTCGTAGCACTTCTACTTCCACTTTGCCTCCAGCTTTTTCAAATAACTATTTCCATCAACTACTCCTTGTACCGACTTGGGTTCCGTGCCTTTTCCGAGAGGCAATGGCACCTCGGCCCTGTACCTACGTTGTAACAGGTAAGCCCCGAGAGTGAATGCAGTGTGTTACTTGCGTCTTAGTGAGCAGCCCATTAGTAGAGATGCGTTGCGTGGTGATTATTTCATTATTTGTTTGTATTACTATTCGAATGCCATAGCCGATGACTACAGCGAGGTACAGATGAAGGGAAGAGGGTGAATTGCCATTATTCTACAGCCAACGGCAATGATAGGCTCTACCTGCGCCGGCATCAAAGCACTGGCCGCCTCCCCCTAAGCAGTGACCTCTGCCTGCGCTTCCCACTTGTTCATGACCACCCACGCTATCAGAAGCGCCAGGCCAGAATAGGGCTCCTGGGTGGGCTTTGAGTGGCCGCAAAAAGACCGCTGATGTCGACCCTGACTCCCTGGACGTGGCGCTCCTCGGTCCCCCTGGTTTGCATGATGCTTGAAATCCCAAAAGCTCATGGTGGGTGGGCGGGCGGGCTTACCAAGTTGGCGAACCGCTATTGCACAGCCAGGGCCAGCAAGCCAGCTGCAAGCAGCAACAGCTTAAGCCTAAGCCAGGCCCCGCCGAACGTTTAACTGTTTCTACTGTAGGTATCGAGAGTGTGGATGGTGAGGGCCAAGGGGAACTCCCATTCCTCCCTTGTATTGCCGCACAGGCGCATGCAGAAAGCGTACCTCGATGCAGTCGCCAGATGCAGATGCAAATGCAAGAAGGCAGCCGGTCCAGCTCTAACGAGAGTTGACCAGGGGCCACCAGGGCCTGCGTACTTGTAGGCAACTTCAAAGGTAAGGCCCAGGGCCTGGCTACTATTAGGTACCTCCAGAGGTATCCTGGTAGTGGGAAGGCGTAGTAGGTAAGGCAAGGCAGGATCTTGAGAAACAGCGGCATATGGTATTTCCACCACCCTTGGACCTCCTTGTACCGACCACATACGGTACCTATCTCTTCGTAGGTATTACGTATTGTACGGCTCTTCTGCACTGTCTCTTCAACCCTTCTTGCAAGTCGCTGATGTCGTTCATGTCGTTCATGGGAGATCATCACAAATTACCACAGGGATTGCCCAGGCCAACTGAGTCAGTCCAATCGAGGTTAAAGTGCCCGTTGCAAATCATTAACTGTCAGAGAGAGCCATGAATCGGTCCATGTCCCACTTCTCAAAAAAGCCTCCCACTCTCCCACCCACCGAACTCGCTGCTCTTATCCCGTTTCTGGTCTTCGCCTATGTCTGGGACAGGCATGGGCCGGCACTATGCCGATGTGTCCCCCCTCTCCCCTGCCCACGAGATCCCCAATTACTTTTTACGAAGAGGTGGTTTGAGGAGGGTTTCCGCCAGTGGCATGGTTGCATATGAGATGAGGCCTCGATAGAGGAGAAAGAGAGGGATGATGAGAAGAGAAGGAGATACCTCAAATACAAGATCATGGGTGACTGTCCCGGAGCAATGGGTCATGGTCATGCATTATGGGCTCGTTGCTGATCGGCTTCCCTTGGGAAACCCTCATCTCGTGCTCGTAACTCTAAAAAGCCAATGTCCACTCTCGCTCCCAGCGACTGGGAAAAGCGCAGCCATCGCCAGCAAACTCAAAGCCATCCAAAAAAACCCTCTGGTGGCCTCTAGGGCCGTTTCTTGCATCCCCCATCCCGCTCACCCACTCCTTCTCAATACCTTCCTTCCGACTCGTCGCCAATCCCGAGGCCTCGATCCATGGTATCATGTCCCTACCGGTACCTCTCTTTATTGCCCCTCCAGCCGACTCCATTCGCTCCATTTGACTCCATCGCCCTAGACTAGGCGGGCGCGCCAGAAGGAGGCCATCATCTCTGATCCCTGGCCCAACTTTACGCACATACCCTGGTCCACCGGGTTGCGCCTTGACCATCTCCCCAGCACCCACCAACCCGTGCCTCCTCCGTCCCCATAGGTTGCGTGCCTCTCTGACCTTGCACCCTCCCACTTCCACTTCCTGCAGGCCAGAGCGACGAAAAGGTGCCCTCTCGCGCTCTCTTCTTTTGCCGACCTTTTCCTTTTGTCTCGTATGTGTGTGGTGATGACACTTGCAAGTCTCTTCTGCGGCCAATTTATTTTTTTTATTGCTCGTCTGCAAGAACCACTCACACCTCCCCCCCAAAATACATCATATCCTGGCTTCGACACTGCCAATGCTGCCAGAAGCCCAACAACATACGAGCACACCGTCCTGTTCGCTATCCTATCCCTAGTCCACCTTGCTGCACGCGACTCTCGCTCCAATCCGCCCCGGTAATGTCGAGTGCGGATGATGGTGAACGTGGGGGCACTGCAGCTGCACCCTCGCGCGCAACCTCCGCCGTCCACTCACCTGCCGACCACTCCCATCATTCTTCGGCCTCTACATCACAGCCCTCTTCCAATCTCGACGATACAGACTTCTCGACCTGGTCAAGCAGCTTGGGATCTCATACCGTAAATACCTTTTCCACCAGCCAGTCGCCCGCCTATTTGTTCTCGACCGACACCTCCAATAATACCGGTGCCCATATCCCTCAAGCTACAAAGGCCGCAGATTCCAGCCTCAGTCCCAACCTGGATCTCTCCACCCCAGACGTCCTTGCTCGCAATGAGTCGCTGCTACGGGACGCCGTCTTCCCAGAGTGGAAGGACGATACCCCTTCCTCCGTCCTCGACAGTCCAGAAGAGATGCAGAAGAAGGACCCTCTAGGCACTCAGATATGGAAATTGTATAGCCGGACCAAGTCTCGCCTCCCCAACCAGGAGCGCATGGAAAACTTGACTTGGCGGATGATGGCTATGAATCTACGCCGACGAGAGCAACAGCAAGCAGCGTACGGGAAATCGACCCCGGTGGGCAGCGACCGTCCGAGCGCTGTGACTGACCATCTTTCTAGAGCCAAGCAAGCACAGTTCAAAAGCCCTACTCCTCCTTCCTCCGGTCCTAGTGGGATAGCACAGCAGCTCCGCAAGTCCGTGGACAAGTCTGCTGAATTCGAGCAAACCACAGATCCTATGAACCTCGACGACTTTATAGTGCCGAGCTCGGTCGCCTCTCCGGCAGGGATAACGTCTCCCGCCCCGTCAGAGACGGTCGGACGATCAATGATGACACAGGCTCCTCCTATTCCCATTGCCACCCGTAACAAACCTCAAGTCCAGATTCCCAAGAATCTACCCCCATCGTCAATGCCTCAGACCTCTATCCCAACACATCGGACATCAGAATTTGAGTACGTAAAGAAGAGGGTTCGCAAGACGAGCATTGACGAGAGGAGGGGTGTAAGTGTAATTCTCACTAGACACGTCTGGCAAAGCTATTCTCTGACCCTTTTCTCCAGAACCGCAAGCGTCCGGCAGAATTCTCTCCTCAAGTACCTCCTCTACCTGCACCTCATGCTACCAACGGTACGGAAATGGACACTGGTGTACCTGATTACGCGCTTGATCAATCATCAGCAGCTCAATTCCCGGGCCAACCTAGTTTTCCGGGGTCAATGTCTCTACACCTAGATTCTTTCCACCTGAGCGACGACCCAATTCTAACATCTGCTGGGCCATTCCAACAAAACTTTGCTTTTTCCCCCGCCGCCTCGCCCATGGTTACCAACGGGCCGTTCTCGAATGTGTATACGCAATCATCAATGGCTTCATCCTTAAACTCGGCGGACTTTTATTCCCCGCCTCAATCCGGCTATGCGTCTGCTGTTTCAACGCCCCAGCCGGGTCACGAAGTAGATGGTCAGGGATTTTACTTTGACCATAGTGGTCACACTCGGACCATGCCTTTTTACCCATCTCACCGAGGGAACCATTTGATGACCCCCTCGGCACCGCAGTTCGCCTACGGAGCTAACAATGAACAAGTGTATTCCCTTATGAACGGGGTAGCCTCGACACAGACGGCAACTGGGTTTTCGATGCAGCAACACGTTGATCCTTCTCGGGTGCTGGTTCCGGAATATGGACGACGAGTCTCTCCAGGAATCTCTGTGGCCGGAAATGACAACCTGTTCCAATTCGGCGCGGATTCTGATGCGGAAGATGAGGACGCCAATTTCGCAATGATCCAATCTGAATATGGCCAGATTAGCGACCCAACATTGGACTTGAACTCGGGATTGCAATGGGATCCCAATGTTGCCGATTACAGTAGCATGCAACGATTCGGCAGCGCTCCCGGGAAACAGGTGAGAATTGGAGGTGCGGAAATGGTCAATTCTCCTCCGGATTGGGGTTCCTCAATGCTCAGTCGCACGCATGGTTCAGCGGCCTCAATCAGCGACATTCGGAACCGCGACCAAGATCCCAGGAGACAGAAGATTCCTCGAACGACTTCGACTCCAGCTCTATCTAACCAGCATATGCAGTCTACTGGTAGTTCACCCGGTGAGTCTGGCTTTAGCAGTCGACAACCGTCGAGACCAGGCAGCCCTGGCCCGAAGAACACGGATCAAAATGGTGTTCCAACGACCTGCACCAACTGTTTTACCCAGACTACCCCCCTCTGGCGTCGAAACCCCGAAGGGCACCCACTGTGCAATGCGTGTGGATTGTTCCTCAAACTGCATGGTGTTGTGCGCCCCTTGTCGCTCAAGACCGATGTCATCAAGAAGCGAAATCGTGGCAGCGGAAATACGGTGCCCATAGGGTCTGCAGCCACCAGAGCATCCAAAAAAGCCTCTCGTAAGAATTCAGTGCAGCAGACACCAGCAACTACACCGACTTCTGGTAATGCTGCCAGCGAGCAGAATTCGGCCTCCCCGTCTTCTGTACAGGGCTCTGTGCACTCGGGATCGGCTGTGACAACACCCACCAGCTATCCACCTGGCACCACAGGAGGAAAACCTGGGGTCGTACCAATCGCTGCGGCGCCCCCCAAGCCCCCCGTTCAGCCTGGTCCCAACATGACCAGACCGGTTCAGGTGACACCGAAGCGCCAGCGACGGCAGTCACGGGCGTCAACCAACACATTGCCCATTATATCCGGAAATAGTGGTCCGACAAATGAGGCGGAAATGCACGACGCTAGCCAGTCGACCCCCAGGGTCACTCAAGCCCCCGTTACCCGGGCCAAGGCGGCCAGTATGTCTTCGACCGCAGGGGCCACCACAATGGCATCGGTGATGCAGGGAGGTCTACTCAACTCCGGTGTTGCGAACATGGGTAGCGGTCCGCATGGGAACAGCCAAGAATGGGAATGGCTGACTATGAGTTTGTGATGAAACCCAACCCCATTTTACCGCGTCTTCACGTCCCGGCGACCGTGGCGCGGATCGAAATCGCGGGAAAATTGGCCCGCGTCCAGTTTTCCTTTCGCTATTTTGTGTTGCACATAGACCTGTTTTGCCATGTCTTGCTCCGACAACATACCAAACTCCTACTCCAGCTGCACGATTTGACGACCATGCGATAAACGAATCTCCGACTTGTCTATTGTTTATGTCTGGGCCCCCGTTCATTGTCGGAAAGCAAAGTGAGAACAAGCAACCAAAGCTTGTACGACAGGATATCTCCCGGGTGGTCAGACCTTTCCTTCGCGGTAGATCGGTTGGTGTCTCGACGAGCAAGAATATAATGGAGGGGACTTTGCCGTCCGAGTGCAAATTGTGATTTTGTCGATTTACAACAGTGATATCACCGCGTCTGCCTCGATATGCTTGAAGAATATAGAGCCTCGGGCAGAAGTGCGCACTTGATTTTGTTTTTGGGAGAAGGAAACCAGCTTTCGAACGTCTGAGTGTGCAGAGGGCTAATGAATAGATGGCTGGGCGAGGGGACCTCGACGACACGTTTCGAAACGAAATATACGATTCGAGATTTATGTGGAGGAAACTGAGATACAGTGTTTGGAAACCCTCATTGAAGTTGTTTGTTGACATGAATTTCGGTCTGTCATTGGAGGCTGTTGAACAGACCACTAAGTTGGACACAATTTTAGAGATACAATTGGCCGAATACTAGAAATCTTGACCTATGACTCGGATTTGCCTATGAAACATGTTATATATAAGTAATATTGTCTCTCGATGAAGCATTTTCAAGGGCAAAAAGACATTTCGGCTGTGCTCGGGTTTTGTCGGAATTAGCAACGGTTGTCATGGCTTGGCATCCCGGCTATCTGATTAGATCACGCAACTAGAATATGGGGGATGCAGTGCTGGCTTCGACCAACATCGAGACAGATTCGATCAAGTTCTATCTCTCGGTGAATAGATCTGCTCCTTCTCGATAGCGCTGAACACCTAGCACGAGTCTTGAGATTGTCCTATTGATACCACGGGTGTGGATATCTGTGATTTTGACATTGACCTTGAAGGATTCCTTTTGCGGACAGGGTAAACAAACCTCGACTCCTCGCAGACGATCCAGCTTGGGTCTATAGCTGTTCATTCGCATCAAATCATTCCGGGTTTCAAAAGCTAATTTGCGAATAGCATCAGCCGATTAGTTCCTCGCTTCTTCCCTGCAGCTGCGCGACCTGTTATTCTGTCCCGATGGCCACTCCCGAAGCAACAACCGCTGCGCCCAACAGCACAGCGCTACAGGCCGAGGTTTCTAGTGTTGTCCCAGATAGCACAGAGACGAAGCCTGCTACAGAAACTCCTGCCACAGAGACGAAGCCTGCTACAGAAACAACTGCCCCAGCGGTATGAGTTCCTGATCTGTCGAATCTTTGTGTAAGATGGAACGCTGATGACCATTCAGGAGTCCGCCCCTCCCGCCACAGAAACTCCGGTCGTGGCCGAGAAAGCACCAGACGTCGACGTCCCCGTTGAAAAGAAGACCACTCCGATCGAGGAGCTTTGGGCCCTCGCACAGGCTCACGGTCACCCTGAGATTTGGGGAGTCACCCTTGCAGACCCGGCAACCCACGTTCCAACCCAGGTGATCTTACAGAAGTATCTCAATGCCTATGATGGAGATCTTGCAAAATCCAAGGACACCCTCACCAAGACCCTGGACTGGCGGGCCAAGATGAAACCGGTCGAGTTGGTCAAGAAGAAGTTCAACCGAAACAAGTTCGCCGGGTTGGGGTACACTACCGTCTACGGTGATGCCGACCCGGCAGCCGATCCTGAGACTAGGGAGGTGTTTACTTGGAACATATACGGAAGCGTGAAGAAACTAGATGAGACATTCGGAAACCTGGCTGAGTAAGAATGAGTATCCCGTAAGATTCTTCTACCTCGACTAACTCGGCCGCTTTCTCAGATTTATCGAATGGCGAGTTGCCCTGATGGAGGACGCACTCCAAGCTCTCGGAATCGACAAGGCCACCAAACCCATCACCGCAACCTACGACCCATACAAGATCCTCCAAGTGCACGATTACAAGTCGATCAGCTTCCTTCGCCAGTCTCCCATTGTGAAAGCTGCCAGCACCGAGACGATCAAGATCTTCGCGCAAAACTACCCCGAGCTGCTCAAAGAAAAGTTCTTTGTGAATGTTCCTGCATTCATGGGATTTATCTACACGTTCATGAAACTGTTCGTGGCCGCAAAGACCATCAAGAAGTTCCATCCCATGAGTAATGGCGCCAATCTCGCCCGAGAGATGGTGACGAGCAGCAAGGTGAAAGGATTGGGCGAGATGCTGCCGGAAGAATACGGTGGAAAAGGCGAAGCTCTCAGTGCTACTGGAAGACAGCCATCACTCGAGGATGAGCCTGCAGCGCAGTGAGCCTTGGGGATCCTGATGAATGTCAAGGGAACAGAAGACGACCAATCGAACACGCACCCTTAGGCACCCAAAAGCATGGCGTCGACACTGAGGTAATGAGGAAGAGGGGCCGACACAGTGCGCACATGCATCAAGCATTCATTTTGTTATTGAATAGATTCAGCGAGCGGATACCCCCAGGTCTGGTTTGTTTTGGTCTATCAAGGGTGGTCGCGATGCTTGCAAGAGAGACAACCCTCAATCAGACTTGCTGGCTTGCACTGTTGACTGACATCGTTGCTTGAGATAGAAGCACTGCATGAACAAAGTATTGTTGATATCACATTGACTCTGGGGATTTGCATGTGCTCCTTGTCACGGCTGCGGTTCATAGTTCGTGGATCATGTGCAATTGATGCAATTGCTGTCGAGCATCGATGACGTCAAAGTTTATACCAGCCTTGGTGACTGCGCCAAATCCCCCACTCTATGAGACCATCTCTCAACTCCCTCTGGTGCCTCCAGCAACAGGTGCGCATTTGCTCACATTGCGCCTTGTCTCTGCTGCTTTGATCTGTGACGAAAAGCTTAAAAGGCAATCCTTGACCTTCATCTCGCCTTCTCTCAACCTTTCCTCTCTTCCCACCACAGCAACTCCACTGTCAAGTCAATTTCACTGATTCACTTTTGCTTTGAGCACATACCTCACTCAGGCACAAGCCATAGCCTCGATCCACTAGACCATCCTTTGACCGGACAACCGTGCATCATGTCTGACACAGGCCGCAAACCCCTGACCGATCGTACGTGCAATTCCCTTCCCAGACTCGAGCGTTCCAGCAACCTAACCCATTGATCTACAGAGGCTCAAGAGAAGCTCACGCCCGACTCTCAGAAGTCCACCTTGGACAAGGCTAAAGAGTCTGCCACTGGCACTGCCGACGACATTGCAGGAATGGTCCAGCCAGGTACTACTTGCCCAGCTCGTCACTCTATAAACGTCCTCTCGCTGACTGTGCCAAACAGGAGACAGCAAGTCGACCACCCAGAAGCTCTCCGACGAGACTTCAGCCAAGTCCAGCTCTGCCCAAGACACTCTGTCCGGTGCCACAAAGAATATCCAAGAGACTGCCTCCTCGTTGGGCCAGCAGGCCAGCTCCACCGCCGGCGCTGCACAGCAATCAGGCAAGGAATACCTGCAACAGGCGCAGGATACTGCTTCCTCGGTAGGCCAGACAGCCAGTTCCAACGCCTCCGCCGCACAGGAGTCCGGCAAGACGTATCTGCAACAGGCTCAGGAGATGACTGCCAATGTTCTGAACAGCGCTAGCAAAGCTGCATCAGGTATACCTCTTACTAACATCTTGCTTCACATGCTCGAGCTGACGATAGCCCCAGATCTTGCAAACAGCATTTCTGGCGAGAAGAAATAGATGACAATCCGATGACAGAGGCAGGTCTCGAAGTGGCGATGGT
This sequence comes from Fonsecaea pugnacius, assembly GCA_011800825.1. NCBI lineage: Eukaryota > Fungi > Ascomycota > Eurotiomycetes > Chaetothyriales > Herpotrichiellaceae > Fonsecaea > Fonsecaea pugnacius. Next base: position 7,060 of record WJFF01000027.1, on the reverse strand, counting down.
GAGGGATGAACAGAAGATCAATCCCAAGCAGGGGATCCCACACTTTCCTATGACAAAGTATCTTACCGAGTGTATTACAATATGATTCACCGCCGACCTCGACCTCTGCTTCTGAGGACTGGGAGTGGTTGATAGTACCGGCAGACAGACCTTAGCAGGAACAGTTTGATCGTGACTGGGGAAATTTACAGAAAATGAATTAGTATTCCTCTCCTCGAAGCAGCCTGTCTGTGATCATGTTGAATATATGATATGTTCCTTGCTTCCTATACCCCACAATCCTGTTCATAGACTGGGTTTGCTCGCCTCAGCTCTCTCTCCCTCTGCCTCGAACCCCTTTTATTTCTGCTCATGCCTTCTCCCCCGGCAACCTGACGGCCTCCCACTCTTCCTTCTTGACGGACCGCCACTCCTCGGGGTCGAACCAGCCGATGTAATTCCTATCCCCAAATCCACCGATCCAGTACGCCTGGGTGACGACCAGGCGAGTCCAGATGCTCTCGTGGGCGGCCCACTTGCGGCCGGGCAGCCACATGACGCTGTCCCTGTGTTTCTGGACGAAGCAGGTCTCAAGGGCCTTTTGGTCTGTGTCAATCTCCTCGAGGTACCCCGTCAGGCTGAGGCGGGGCAGGTTCGCCAGCGCCCAGGGACTCTTGCCCGTCAGGTGGATGTACTCGTCCCACCAGCTGAGGGAGAGCGAGACGTTGGAGCCCGCGGCGGCGTTGCGCGTCGCCGTCGAGATCTTGAGCGACAGGATCGTCGGGTTGCCGCTCGGTTCCTCGCACGACGCGATGTACTCGGGCAGGCCGATGGGCGTGTCGGCCACGTTTTCGGGCGGACCGTGGGCCGGCGCGGAGAGGTTCGTGGGGAACACCGACGTGAGCACCCCGTGCGACGACAGCGCAAGGAGCCGTCGGCCCAGCACGGTCGAGTAGTACCGCGAGGGGATGGACATGGTGGGGAAGTCATGATGGTAGGTTC
>WJFF01000278.1:15092-25421 GCA_011800825.1 Fonsecaea pugnacius | reverse complement strand
GTGAATCGAAATGAAATATAGCCTCTTCTTTCCTTCCCTCCCATCCTCCCTCTCTACACCATGGTCTCGTAAAGGCATAATATACACAAACCAGTTTCTGAAAAGATATACAGCATCCAGCGCCCATCGACTCAGAAATACTTTCCACAAAAACCCAATGTATGCTTTCTAGCTTGCCCTCTCTCAGGCAGTCTCACTTGCGATCTGGCCGTACCATTTCTCATGACACTTCCAGTCCACCAAGCGTACCCTGTCGAGGGTATCCACAAGTCGGTTGACCTCCTCCAGGAACTCGGGCATACCAGCGCGTGCCAGAACTTCCCCTGCACTCGTCGTACTCCGGACTCTCTCAGCCGTGCTAGCAGCCGAAAGCCTAGCGAAAACATGTTCTCGCAGTGTCTTGAGAAGGAAACTCGCAATTTGCTCGCTGAACACATCTGTGCTTGTGGTCCCGGCTGGCTCGTCTATTGTTCCGCCATTGACCCCAACCAGCCGTGCCTGCTCTGCTGCCTCGAGGTTTTTGGACGCAGTTGCGGCAGTGGGTAGAACTCGCCCAACGAAGTTGAGCAGTCCTTCTTTGGTCGATTCCGGCATCATGTGGGATGATTCAATGAGAGAGACGATCCTGTTGGCATCGACTTTCAAAAGGTCCAATGCCACCAGACGTTCTGCATCTTTTGCCCACAAAGACTCCCTATTGCGCCTGAGTCGGATCTTGGTGGTAAGTAGAATTGAGGAAATGGCCACTATATGGAACACTCGGGCCCTTAATCTGAGCAGGCGTATGTAGTCAAGGTGTAGCGGCTCGGGGATGTCCCGGTAGCTAAGATGTGAGTTGCGCAAGACGAGGTCGGTCAGTCCTCTGGCATATACCGCAGATGCGCTCGCGGATAGGGATCCCACATTTGACCTTGCATTTATCCACCAGTCCTTGGCTTTTGCGAGTGTATGTACACCTTGCTCGAGATCCCGTTCAAATGATGCAATTTCGTGCTTGTGGCCATGTTCAAGCACCGCCTGAGAGGCCAGTCTGAACTGAAAGTTGATGTGATCTAAGCTCATCAAGTCAATAATATTGATGAGTTCAAAAACACGGTCGACTGTGTCGCTGGTCGTATTGCCGCTAAAAGCATTCACGATCTCGTCTCGGCCAGGAGAGCAGATCTGGGCGATCAACCCCGCGATGGTCCTGAAAAACGAGTCGTATGAGAACATGCCATTTCGGCACTGTTGACTGATCAATACTGGATCCAGAAAGCCGTCAATCCTGCTATGAAGTGGATGCCGTGGGCTGATCAAAAGCATCACCTTCGCTCGGATAAGGACTGCCATGGAGTAAGTCCACCTCGCCGTGGCTTCTCTGTCTCCATTCTGAAGATCTGCGCGCATTCTATTCCGTAGGGAGTCCGTCAAGCCCTTACGGGCGTCCGTCCAAGGTTGCTGTTGTACCTCAAAGCTACCGCTGACCAGTATTTCGTGCGCAATCTCCCGATTGGTCGGTAGTAGAGTCATCACCTGTGAGAGACTGTCCGTAAAAGAGGTTACCCCCGCCACTTGATCCAGTCGATCGGGCCGTGGTGTTGGAGGAGGTGTCATGGGGGTTCCTTCTGTCACATTCGACTCTGTCGTAGCAGGCGTTGAGGCTCGTGGGACTTGCTCTGCTCCATTCTGTCGCTTTTCGGCTGCCCTTTGCCTCCGTGCCTTCCTGACAGCTGTACGAACTCTTGACAAAGCCTCCTCTGGCCCTGCAAGCCGCTTCAGACGAGCCAGTAGCCTAATCTGCTCTTGTCGGACAGCATCAAGATAGTCGTCGGCAACGTGGCCGCGATGATCATCTTTGGTAGCCTGCAGAATCAAATCCAAATTAACAAATGAATTGACCATGACGTCCACAAGAACACCCAAGTCCTGACTTTTCCATGCCTCGAAAGTCGAGGTAAAGTCGTTGAGGGCAAAGGAGAAGGCCTCGACCTGGGGCTGCGATAACATTGGCTGCGACGCAGTTGTCATGGTCTTAATGTTTGATTCGAAGACCTCAACCAGCGAACGGGATTTCGTCATGAGCTCTTGCTCCTGAGGCTGACTCCCACCATGACTGAAAGCTTGCATGGGATGTGTTAGGACAAGGTATGCACTCAGGAAAATCCGCACAACGCCCGAATTTTCTTGACCATTGTCAAGAACGCCCAGGTGTCTGAGAATAGACGTCGTGGCTGCAGTAGTTCGTTGATCCGAAATGAACTGAGTCAATTGCTCGAAAGAGAGCGACTTAGCTCGCTGTAGGTCGAGTCCTAGAGCTGAAAAGTCCGAGAGTACCTTGCTCGCGTGGTAACGTCGCCAGGATCGCTGAATGACTTTTGCAGCATAGACGCGATTCGAGCGCTTCAATACTGCTGGAGCGACTTTTTTCTCCTCGACTGCCGCAAGCGACGTTGTTCTGGATCGTCGCGTGCCTTGTTGGTACATAGACCTGCGTCTGTCCGCCTCTGCATACTTCTCGGCCATCTCTTCCTTAAGCCTGGCCAATTCCGCTGCCCTTTTCTCTTTCGTCTCCTCGGCGATCTTTTTGGCTCGTTTTACCTCTTCTTCACAGCGGGCTGCAATTTCAGTGAGCAATTTTTCCCTGGCAGCCTGCGCGGCCAAAGCCTTCTCCTCGCTGTAAGATGCCCTTTGCGCCGCTTTAGCAGCGGCGGCTCGGAGCCTGACCTGTTCAGCATGAGCGGCGCGGTCGGCCAGGCGCGCTTTTCGACTCTCTATGATGGATGCTCGGCGAAGGTGTTGTGCGATATGGGTGCTCCGGGGTCCGCCATGACTAGACAACGCGGAGGAATGGGAATGGATCGACGACAGCGAACTGCGACGAGACGAGTTTGCGGAGGACTTCCGCCGGACAGAGGATTTGCGGTGGAAGCGGTCAGCTATGCGAGCCGGTGGTTCGGTGTACGACTGCGTTTCATCTGTGCTCAAGTTCATCTCGACATCTTCGAAAGCTGGAGTCGTCGGCGCCATACTGAACTTCCGGTAGGAAATGGTACGCCTCGAGAGGAGGTTTAACTGAGATCAGCGGCTTCTCTGAACTGAAATGAAACAAGTTTGAAGGTTGAACGAAAGGCACTTCTCGGGGTTTAGTCGAGAAGCGCGCAAGGCGTGGTGTAACACACCGGCTGACTCTCAAAGCAGCCGGAAACGTCACACGAACAACGCGCAACAAAGAAGGTCTGTACAAGAAGGAAATGTTCGCAGAAGAGAGCGTCGAAACAAGATGATTCAAGGAAATGCTTAAGAGGGGATGAGGTGGGAGGCTGGGAGGGGGAAAATGGGAAAGTTTGTGCCATTTGGGAATGACGAAGCCATGGTTGTTGTTTGCCGCAGCTGTGGCTGCTGGAACCTGCCAGCCACTAGTGTCCCAAGAACCCAGGCGTCTACCCGCCTATCAGCCCCTAAAGCCCCCCAGCCTCGCCTAAAGGTCTCCGGAGCTCGGCAAATAGCCACTAAGCAAAGCAACACAAGCCACACCTGACAAACTGCCGTGTGAGTTTGGAATTATGGTTCATTGTTCGTTGCACCTTGTATACACTCCGCTCGGCTGACACCAGTCAATGTCCTACATCCCCTGCGATCGCTATCTGGCAGCCTTCTGCTGATGTACGGCTTCTCAAGTCGATCGGACTATATCAGGCCTCGCTCGAACCGAGACGAACTCAAGCCATGCTTGTCACTTCCTATCCTCCACCCGTGTCACAATACCTCAGGCATCCGCAATGTCAAAACCATCCAATGTTCCCTACCATACCTGCTTGATAAGTTGTGTACCACGTGACATATACAGGATTGGGGCAATTCTAGAAGATGATGCGTGCGTTGATGGTCTTTTCGGGCGTACCCAATGCTAAAAAGAGGCGGGAAGGGCTAGTCAACACGGCCAGTGTTGCCAGTCTACGTAATAACACCCATGGTATCCTTCCTGGTTGGGAGTTGTGGCATTCACGATAAGTCGACGCAACATGTGTGCAAAAGCTGTCTGTTGCCGCTCTCGTGATAGGGCCTTGAGCTGAAGTTTGGTCCCTTTGGTGTGGCCAGATTCAAACGAATTCGCAAGCCTGTGGCCGGCCGAGAAACAGAGATGATGTTGATATACAGTCATGAAAGTTCAGAGCTCGCGATCCAAGAACGGCTTGATACGCTGGGCGGAGATTTTGTTTCAGAACTGGTAGGGGAAACGATAAGAAACACTCCCAAAAGGATGAGCAACCTACAACGTCTCGTAGAGGGCTTTACTACATTCCTTTCGCATTTGAAGTTGAATACCCCAGCATTGAGCACAAGCAAGCTCAAAAGGGCCCATAACAATCCTGTGGTGTGGCAGAAGCTTAACAAACTGATATGGAGATATATCCAAGGTTCAACGCGTATTGGTTGCTATCGGGGACCGTTCAGAGTGCTTGGCCGCTGCCGTTCACTTGAGCAGACCGGACGACAAGTATCAGGTTGGATAGGGAAGCACGGCAGTGGGTGAGTAGCTTCAGATGAGGACTAACCATAGATCCTGTGGCCGTTGCGACTGAAGTACTCTAAATGGACATATTAGCACACCTGAGTCTATTCGGATGTCAAAACAACTGAGCTCGGCGCTGGGATATGTTGTCTCAGAAGATATGCTTTATTGCAGAGGTCAATCCCATTCGGGGTTGGAGGAGAATTTTACACGCCACGCGACGAAGAGCTCTATTTGGCTCTCAACATCCAGGGCAGGAGAGCTCTCGGAGATGCCATTGTGCGCTGTATCAGACTTTCTTGCTGGGTTTCGCAACACGGTGCGATGAGTGGAATGCCGGGGATTATTAGGCGACATTATCACTGGAATCTACCATGATCTTGCTTGGTCTCCCCACATATTCCTATCGCAAGCGGTTGCACGCGACAAAGCACAAGCAGAGGTAAGTAATAGCCTTCCATGATGGATGGATGCTGACAGCACGAGCGCAAAGACTATGAGATGAACTGGTCTTGGGGAACGATCAGCCCGAGGCCGCTTGAACAGACGAACTACGAGACAATTTCGTGTGCTGCTGCTGGAGCACAGATCAACTGTCTCGATGACGACAAGGCTATCGAGCCTCCGATCACACGATTTCTTGTACGGATTACACTCAATTGCAAACAATCCTTGGGTAGGCAGAAATGCCAGCGACGTGGTACCTAGGACGCTCGAAAGACCAGAATGCCACCAAATTCCACACCCAAGGCCTGAGATGTCTGGGTCTGCTGAGCAGTGTCTGCCTTCTGACGAGGTTCCCATTGTCCGGGCTAGTCATGCTGTCACCTTCGTTACAATCTCTTGCCTGTCAGCGCCGACAGCCGGCTCGGACTGAGCCTACCAGAGAACCAGCAGCAACACGCCGCCCTTGTTCACCATTGCCAGCCATTGTGGTGCTACGGCTTCTGCGGTTGAATTATCTGGTCAACATTGCGGGATATAGAGTTCCCCATACCCCTAATGACTGCACAGGGGGTCTGCACTATTGCGCCAATGCAGACGGAATGCCAATCAATTTGGCGAAGAGACGATGTTTCTCGAGATTCACGCATCCACTGCCAATTCTACGATGTGTGGACCTCAGCCTTCTCTTAAGACCGACATGTCGGAGGGAAAGATCAGACAAAAAGGACCCATATGATGCCGGGACTGAACCTGAGCATGAGTGGACATGTTGCCAGCCGCCACATCAAACTCTCTGCTAGTGGTGAAGGCATATGACTACCAGCCGGGCCTGGGGTTTGACCTGCTGAATGCGACTTTGGAACTGCTTGGGGCCAAAACTTAATCTGTCTCCGCTGACTGCACATCCATGGCTCTGACTTCTGCCTCCTCCATCATCAGGGATCGGCAATTTGTGCTAGCGCGGTGCAGGAAAACTACCTTGGTCGCATTGGGGAGTCTCTTTTTCAGAAGACGAGGGCATTGTCTATCAAAAACGACGGATCCAAATACTAGATCTCTCATGTTTGCCGCCTTTCCGCTTCACGCCAGGAATGTTCCACTCCTCCATGCTTTTGTGGACGGGGAAGAAGCTGTACTCGACTAGAACGCCCCAATCCTTTTGCACGGAAAGGCTGTGCTTCGAAGATGAGCATGCTGTTTCAGGAGCTCCAGTCCCACTTCCATGCGGCCCAAAACGCCAGCATTGGCCTATTTGGTACAATAAAGCCGAAGACTTCAGTTGATTGTTGGCGGCAAACCACTGACTATGTGCTAGCGCCGGCGTTCGAACTCCCATGCTTGTGCACAGACCCATTTCTCAACATCCTGGAACCTGAGATTTTGAGTGCAGCAACCCTGTCCTGATTCACCGTCCCATCCCTCTCCACTCTTGCTGGTGTCAATGGAGGTCATGACAGGCGACGGCGGACCCACATACACCAGAATCACCCTCTGGGCTTCCCAACAAGTCATGGCTCTAAGGAGACAAGCAGTGTCAGGGTACGCATTGAGGTTGACTCCCACCTCTTCCCGCCTGAAAGCCGGCACCACTTGCCCTATATCAAAGGTCAACGCAATACGGGACGACACACCTGCCTCCTAGCAAGTGCCGAAATGTCAAGAAGGGATATCGACGCCTGGCTGTCGGATTTTGACCATCCACCTGATACCATCATTATCTGCACAAATTCTGAAATGGCCCGTGCAGCGATGCGATTAGCTGAACCTGTTAGAGTTTTCCGTCAATATCTGTATATGCATTGTCTCCCGCTTTCTGCACACGGTCACCACCCAGAGACTTGCGGCTGGACACTGGACCCTGCGAGTTACAAGTGCCATTTCGCGTTTCTTGCATTTCAGCTACATCATCCAACAAGGGTTAGCTGAGATCCTGCTGGGAAGGACTCCGAACTCGAGCGGCTTTGAGATAGGCACGATTTCCGCATCTTGTCTGAGGATCGGCCACCTCGATGGGAAGCATCCCGTCAAGTGAAGGCGTCCTTGGTCACTAAAAGAGTAACGGCTGTAAATGCTGGACTTGCCCAAGTCGCTCTTTGAGATCTCCACAAGACGGGTACAGTGCTGGGAATGAAGACGCAAAGCTCAATCGAGTCGCCACAGCAGATTTCAGTTCAACCCGATGCGGCATGACTTTAGGGGAAGAGCAAGCGAGATCTCCACGCTACTGCCTTAATGCTTGCTCTTCAAGCTATTATCTGTCACGTTGAAGTCAGTCTCAGGAGTGAGACCTCCGGGCGCCGCACGTTATTGGCCAGTGCCTTTTTGCCAGCTTCAAATTTCCTACATCTTGTCGAGTCTGAATTGTTGAATGATCGGCGCCTAGCTCCCTCAGCTGGCTGCTTCAAGGACATTTGACAACATGGGCCAAGCCACAACCCTTCCAGGCCTGATCACAACGAACATGGCAGCCAACAAGTGTCTGTACTCCGGGGGAGCTTGAGCTACATCCGCGCGTCAATGAGCGAAGGTCGGCCACCCATGTAAAGCTTCGTCTCAAGATTAGCGTCGTCTTCCTGAGCGAAAAGTCCTCTTGGCCCTGTTCAAAACTCACATTGCAAATCTATGGGGAAGTCAAGCGGCCGGGGGTTGAGAACGCGAACCCATGTCGACTGGATGGGTCGGTGGCTTCTACAACCTCCTCCTTTTTCCCTGCTCTCAATGTCCCGCTCTCATGACAAATTGGCGGTTGGATCTTCCTCTGGCAGCCCGCCAAAGGCCCCCGCGCCAAGTTGAGGCGGACATATCGACAAATGAATGGACCCAAGCGAGAAGCCACCACCGTTCGAGATCCAACTTGCAGCAGATTCACCCACGGCCCCATTGCCAACTGCCACGATCCCAGATTTACAGGGCTGTTCTGGGACTAAATGCTCTGCCTCAGTCTTTGGATGAAAAGCGGATCCCTGTGACCCTCTAGCGACTTGCAACCGCACTAGGCGGTTCCCTAGTTCCCCCTCGAAAGCGCTTGCTGCCCACCATCAACGACCACCAAGCCTAACATTGGCAATTGGAATGATTACATCTACAGACCTGCCAGGCGGAGTCTGACTATTGAACGCCCTCCTAAGATGTTTCTTGGACTCACCATCTGTCTCGTCCTCGTTGCTTTACAGTCAAGCTGTGCTCATCGCGTGGCTCAAACCACCCCTGATTCGCCAAAGCAATGGCCGGTCCACCCTGCACGTTTCCCTTTGCTCGTCAACGAATCAGAGCTGCATCCGAGCTGAGGTGCTATACATGTTGATATGAATTTCGGGTCAGTCTTCATGTCGGAATCGAACTCTCAGAGCAGGTTGTGTTCGAGTGGATCGCAATTGAACCGAACGACAACCATTTCGACACTGTTATAAACCTTGGTGTGCCCCCGTCGTGTGCTGACTCCTTTTCCCATGCTTTTTCGTGCTGAGGCTTCCGCTACTGGTTGCTTCCGCTCCCTTCCACGTCACTAATGGCAGCACCCGCCATCCAGTCTTCGGAACACCCAGAAGGTCAAGAGTCGAGCAAGAAAAGAAAGCGCGAGGTCACTGACACCGAAGCTCAACAGGAGACGAAAAGAAGGTCTGACAAACCGAAGAAGCAAGTTCACTGGAATCTGGCTCCGATGCCTCCATCTTCAGCTTATTCGCAACCTCCTTCCTATGTCTATTCTAGACTCCCAAAGTAGGTTTTGGCAACGCCACCCAACACATGCCGCTGACAAAGAGGAACTACAGCTTCATAGAGCCTCATATTCCAGATGCGTCCTACGACCAACATCCTTTCCAACCAAGTAGCTCCCGTAGCACTTGGTCTACGGAAAGCGCCTCAAGCCACACGGCGCTACCTGTTCATTATCCAGGCGCCCCTTGTCATTGCAGTCATGGTGTCAATCCGTGGTGGCCAAGTTCCACAGGCCCAGGGCCATCAATGCCATGGCTCACATCGAGTCTTCCCCAACTTCAACCTGGGAATAGACCAATCTTTCCTTTGGAAGTTGCACCACCAGTCTCTGATAATGGGGGCCGTCCCAATCCCTTTAAACTGGCTCCATTCCTCTGGGTTGGTACCGAAGAACCTCAGAGCTTGAATGTCAATGAGGACGCATCGATTGCACCAAACGGTACTGTGCCCCGGGCACAGTGTGCAGACCAATTCCAGCCTAATACCATAGCCGATACCTCGTTCATTGCACAGGCACCGGAAAGCGCGGACACGATGCCCGCTGGGTATCCGATCAGCCAAAGTCCGGGGTACACTGAGCCCTCATATCCTTCTTACGCTGGGGACAACAAGGGCCTCGGTTATACGGCAGCAACTCTGCCAATGGATGCTAGACCCCCACCAGTCGCTGTCGACATGTCCATCAGCCGCACGGTTGACCCAGGTGCAGGATACAGCTATGCTGCCCCTCCAAATGTCAACCTTGAGGGGAACTACACTGTTCCCAACTCGGCGGCTGGGCCATCCCCCGCCATAGCTTATCCGGTGATGGTTCTTACAATCGACAATTGTGCCGTCGAGCAAGTGACAGCCCATAGCCATCCTCTTCCATCTCAACCAGAGGGCTGTATTCCACTGGGGAACACTGCACATCAAGCAGCAGTGGACTGGCATCCGCCACCGACGGGACAGTCCTGTAACCTCCCGGTCCAGCAAACACCGGTACGTATTTACTCGTCTCTATATTGGCGCGCTTAGTTGACCACTAACACTCTGCGTGGTATAGCATCCCTTCAACTGGCAGTCTAGCCCCTGATTGGCCGAAAGACCTGCCTGAAGAGACGTTCCACAAACCCCCAAAGAGTTATATGACATTGGCGTCTGATGCGCGGCACTCACTCACTCACTTAGCCAGAAAGCCATGTCCTGATTCCTTATCTCTGCTGTGGCTTTATGTCGTTTATCCTTTTTTTAATTATGACAACGAGGATGCTGAGGACGATGAGAACAACCACCCGCTCCGCCTGACACCAACTTTGGGTGATGTGGTTCTCGTCGCGCACTGCTCGTCGCTCTCTCGGTCTTTGGGTCTCTCTTTCGGTCGCCATTCCATGCCCTTTCCCTCTCGGAGGGATGGAGGTGAACAGCAATTCAGGGGGGTTTGCAATTGCGAGTCTTGCAAAAAAAAGAAATAAGGGAGTGAAAAGAAAAAGAAAGAACCAAAATGAAGGAGAACGGGTTCACAAGCTCATGTTACCTTTCCCTTGTTTATGATTTGTGTTTGTGTTTTTGCACAGTGCTCACAGAATGGCACCAGGAGCCAGCCGCAAAGGCAGCCGAGACAGAGAATAGCCAAGTAGCTAGCTAGCCACAGACAAGGACAGCACAGTCCAAAACAGTCCATGACA